>QANX01007649.1:68801-83025 GCA_003254975.1 Ochetophila trinervis
TTTTTTTTTTTTTTTTTTTTTCTTATGCAGAAAATGATATTTGTTTTCCCTATAAACTTGTGGATTTTTTTTTTCAAAAAATAAAAAATTATGCACTTGGCTTTTGAACAAAACTTAAATGCGTAGCTTTTAGGCCAGTGTGGACTTGAGACCTCATTAATTGAGGCCTGTTCATTAGAAGGCAGTCAATTCAATTTGATGCCAAGCTGTAAATCGAATTGCCATTAGGATCCAACAAACTATGCACGATTCAATTCGGCCCTTATTATATCCTTTTTTATTTTTTTATTTTTTATTTTTTTCCTCCCAGACAAATATCAAGTATACTCTTTTATTTGAAAAAAAATTAACTTTTTCTGAAATCGTTCATCTTCTTTGTGCTTCGCGCCTCCTCTCCCTTTCTCACGTATGCAACTCTCTCTTGTCTGCAACTCTCTTTCTCGTTTCACCCTTTTTCCAATTCGTTCTCACTCGCATTTTCTCTAATGGGAGATGGGAGTTTTGTTGAACATTTGTCATTCATGGCATAGATTTGGAATTGTTGTAATTTGCTGCTGAACTTTTAGTTGCTATAAAAGTACCCCATCCTAATAGGGACAGTGTTGCTTTGAAATTTGAGACGACCTTGCCCCATATGGGGTGGGGTTGTTGTATTATATGAGGAAGACTCCGCTCCGAATGGGATAGAATTCTTGTAAAACAACAGAGGACCCCGCCTCGGTAGGGGTATGGTCTTTTATGTGTTACTAAAATGACCCTGCCCCAAGGTAGAGAGTCCCCTACTGTGGGGTGGGATCAATCATCTTCAACCTCACATACTTCATGCATGAACTAATATATACGACTTTAACAATTATTATAACAAAAGAAATGCAAATTTCCTTGGTTACTCTTAGAGTTGCGATTGGTGTTTTTATTACCTTCATAATATCTTAAGAGTGTAGTACTAAATGAGCTATTTTGACGTCAACTTTAAATAGATAATGTTTGAAAGTACTAAACATAAAGAAAATCAAGAGTGAAATTGTAAAACACAATATTTTGAAAAAATGGTGAAGATGAAGAGTAAAAAAAAAAACTTGTAGATAAGGGCATCAAAGTCATTATTTTTCAAAGGATGGACATGTTTCATTTACATTGTTTCCACGTGGGCATCCATACAAAAATACCCTCGTATCATTTCAGAGATGAGAAAACCTAAAGTCTTTTTTTTTGGATTTTTGTATGGATGTCTATCCATTGGTGAAGTAAAAAAACATTTCATACTCAACTTTTTATTAACTTTTTATGCTCCCCACGTAACCAGTTACAAACTCATTTGACCTATTTTATCCATCTTTCTTTCCCCCACTCCCTCTTTCTCTTTCTTTCCTTCTCTCCCATGAAATGACCATCAAAGAAAGAGAAAATGTGAGGGACACCTAGGTAGCTAACAACAAGCACAAAAACCTACTTTAAAAGAGGTCTAAACTAATTAAAGATTAAAGCATAAAAATGTCACCTCATTTTAAGCAACAAGCACAATAACTAATTAAAAATCAAAGCAAATAAATTATTCTTGAGAAAAAGATGCTTCAATCTGCAGCAATTTCTTAAACCATAAAAGAAACAGAATGAAGAAAATAAGAAAGAAATACGTGTAAGTGTAAATTGTTAATGCAAATCCAACCCAATAAAACAAGGAGACCATGACCCTTTGAAATTTTGCCATGCTAATTGCTTACAAAGTTGAAGTATATATTTTTCTTGGTTTTGGTTACTTATTATACTAGTATCAGCAAAAATATGGGATTTTGAAAGGGGAAAAAATAAATTGGCAATTCACCCTGTCTCGTCCTTGGTGAAACTCTCTCCCTAATTAAGGGAGGAGGGTTTCACCGAGGGCAATATGGGGTGGGGATGAACTGAATTTTTTTTCTTTCGAAATTTTATGTTTTTCTTTCATCTCTTTTTTGAAATTCCATTGATAATACCATTGGAATTCACTAGGGTGGGCAAAAACCAAACCAGACCAAAACAATTAGGGATATTTACACCTCAAGTACCTAAACTATGTCAGGTGTGACAAGTGGATACCTAAACTTTTCTTTTTGGCAAATCAGTACCCAAACTGATGAAAGTGTGGGGCCGTTAATACCCAAGCCCTAATCCGTCCAAATTCTCCCGTTATAAGCACGTGATGATCATGTGCAAGAGTAAATATTATAATTTCACATCCCCAAATCGATTGGGATGTTCCATTTTCAATCAAAGTTTCCCATGATCTCTGTCTCTGTTTTTCGCAGCCTAATCAATTTTCATTTCAAATTTCCCTTGATTTAATCTATTGCTTAAAAAACACTCAAATCGACTGGTATCGCTGTGTAATCATTGTTCCCTCTAGTTAATGCTTTGATTTCGAGGGTTAGGGTTCTTTCGAACAAGAATAGGGTTAGGTTTTCTTGGAAAAAGAATAGGGTAAAGGTTGTTGCGTAAGGGTTCTTAAAAATCCAGAGCAAATAATGGCTGATAATGGAGAAGAAAACGACCATCCAAAATATCGTAAGTTCCCCTTAAACTTGCTTGTAGCTTTTCTTCATGGGTAGCATTTGTTGAAATTTTAGAGAGTTTTTGAAATCTAAATTTCTTCTGTGAAATTGTCGGGTGTTGTGGTTTTATATGGGAATGAGTTTGAATATCAATGTATGTGTTTGGGTCCACGGAGGTCCTGTCTCTGTTACTTTTATGTACTGAATGTTTGTTTGTAAATGTTTGTATATTCCCTTGGGTTTGAATATCAATGCATGTGTTTGTGTTTGGGTCCACTAGGGTCCTGTCTACGATGCTTTTACTGAACATGTGGGTTTCTAAATATCTGATGATGCTTTTAGGTGGGGTTGGGTTTGAATGTGAGAGTGTTTGACTAGAATTTTTTATTTTCATTTGCATTGATGCATGTTGATGTGGAAAAGCCGTTGAGATTGTAGGACTGACAGTTGTATGTGTATTGACTTGTATTGGATGATAGTTTAAAGATGTATGTATTTGTGTGGTCCACACCTAAATATGAAATGTTTAGGTACCTGAAGTGTAAATGCATATATAAGTTTAAGTTAGGTACCTGTTTGTGTGTTTATTTATTATAATTTTAATATGCTATCTATTTAATTTGATTGAATTTAATTTAGAGTAGTTGAAGATGATATTTAAGTGTGGTAGAATCTAGCATGACCTATTTTAAAGCCTTATTTTTTTTAATGCAGCTCTTGGATCTAAGTGTTTCACTATCAAAGTACACCATAGTGGGTACTTTGATGACAAGAAGGGTAAAAATGTGTACATGGGGGGGGGGGGGGGTAGGCTATTTAGACTATTGTGATCCTGATTTCATGAGTTTTTTTGTCATTCAGAAGTTAGGCAGTCAATTAGGCTATGGTTGGTTAATGTGGGTGCCTTTATAGGCATCCATATTATGAGTTAGATGATGATGAAGGGTTTATGTATATGTTTGGTGATGAAGAAGTGATGACGATGAGTACAAAACTACATGAAAACAACATGGCTTTCTTGTATTTAACAAAGTTTGATCATCCTCAACCTTTAGCTGGTATGATCTATTGTTGGATCAAATGTGTGGGTTAAGAGTCCTTTGCAAGGTACCACTGCCAGATTTGAAAGAATTTATGTTTGTTTCGATACGTGCAAGAAAGGGATGCTTGAAGATGTTGGAGAGTAATTTGCCTTGATGGTTGCCACATAAAAGGCCATCATCAAGGCCAATTACTAACTGTTGTGGGGTTGATGCAGACATCTCAATATTCCCTATTGCATATGCTGTGATAGAGGTTGAGAGTAAGGATTCTTGGATATGGTTTGTAGAATTTCTGGTTAAGGATTTATATATCTCAGATGGTCAAGGTTAGACCTTCATGTCTGACAAACAGAAGGGCCTAGTGAATGCATTAGAAGACATAGTGCCCAACTTAGACCATAGGCACTGTGTAATGCATTTGTACAAAAATTCCAGTGCCTGATTCAAAGGTTTGGCACTGAAGCAGAGATTGTGGGCTGCTGTAAATGCTGGGACAGTGGCTAAGTTCAAGGTTGAAATGGCTAGATTAAAATAGATGTCTGATATATTTCAACGGGTAAATGACAAGTCTCCTGCTCAGTGGAGTAGGTCACACTTCAATACAACGGCTAAGTGTGACATTCTGCTTAATAACCTCTGTGAGTCTCTCAATGGGGCAATTCTATCTGTTAGGGACAAGCCAATTATCACACTGTTGGAAGGGCTGAGAATATATCTTATGAAAAGCATAGTAAGAATGAGAGAGGATGTGGATAAATGGAATGATGAAATTGGACCTAGAGTATGCATAATTGTTCGGAAGATCAAGTGGGAATCAAGAATGTGTATATGTGATTGGGCAGGGGAACTGTTATTTCAAGTAAGGGTGCCTAGTGGTAGTCAATATGTAGTGGATTTAAGGAAGAAAATTTGCTCATGTAGAGATTGGGATCTGACTGATATCCCATGTGCACATGCAATGGCTGCCATTTTATCTAGGCAAATAGATCCAATTTCTTTTGTTGACTACTGCTACAAGCAGGAGGCCTACATGAAGTCTTATAGGCATGTTGTCTACCCAATGAATGGGCCAAATTTGTGGGCACAGTCCAATGCTACCCTTTTACAGCTCCTTAAATTCCACAAATAGCCTGGACTCCAAAAATAGCTAAGAAGAAAAGACCCTCTGGAACTGTCTGGTACCAAATTGGTGAAGCAATGGGTTAGAACATTGTGTAGAAAGTGTGGGAACCCAAGCCATAATGTAAGGCTATGCAGGTCATCAAGACACCAAGGCATTGATGTTGAAGTATGTTTTTTTATACACTGTTTTGTTTTTTAGGGTATGGGATTGAGATGTTTTTTTCAATATACTGTTTTTTGAAATGTTAATAATTTTTGTGTGGTTATTGCAGAATGTTGATACAAGTACTCAACCATCACAGACATCTAAGGTGCGTGGCCCAAGACTAGTGTCTATTTTTTAATATACTATGTTTTGACATGTGAATAATATTTTTTGTGGTTAATTGCAGGAGGTTGATACAAGTACACAACCAACACAGACATCTCAGGCAACAAAACCCAAGACCAGACCAAAAAAACCAACCAAGGCATCTAAAAAAGCCACATCAATAGGAGCAGCAGGGGCAGCAAGACCAACAGATGCACCAATATCACCACCAACATCAACAATCCGAATAATACCCTTAGACAAATTAACAATGAAGAGATCTCGAAATAGAGGCACTTAAATTCAAATTTGGGAGATTTTGTTTAGCATTTGTAATAAAGCTTACGGATATTAAATATGTTTTGATTTTGAGAAAGGGATGTAGATACAGCTAGGGTACTTTAATGGCTTTAGTTAATCACTTTGATTTGTAAAATGTTTGTTTTGACAAACTACTCTATGTATATTCGATATACAAGTGCTTTTATTATTACAAGTTCCTATCTTTTTCCAACTGTTTTTGTTACTCAAAATAATATTTCAAGTCCAACCAAATCCAGAACAAAAATTTGAACAAAAATGCTGGGACCTCAAATAACCATAAAGCACAACTATATATTAACATGTCAACCAAACCAACCAAATCCAAAAGGAAATTACAAGTTCACAAAGAAAAGTTTACATTGTCTCCACTTCAATACAAAAAATTAAACCAATAACCAGTCAACTTGTATGGTAGCATACGTTAGGGATTTACACTGTTACTCAAACGTTGTTACATTGTCTCCACTACTCTATCCACATTTATAATGGTAGCATACCATTAGAGAAAAAATTAAACCAATAACCATCATCGCTACCATTCTTCGTAGCCTACGATTTTCATTCTCAGTTTTTGACATGTTTCGAAGTAATCCTGGTATTATCTATCTTGATGGGTGAAAAATTGGTGGGTCATGTTGTACAAAGAATCCACATCCGCAGTTGCCTAAATCTTGCAAAAATTGATGCATATGCAATCTTAGTATTTGTTGTGTAGGAAATCAAGACCAAAAAAATTCATCCATGTTTTTGCATTCAAACATCTAAAAAAATTCCATTTAAACACCAATTTAAGAAACTTAATGCCACTAACATAAATCAAACATAATAACATATTCACAATATTTAAAGGAAAAACAATTTTTACACAACTAAACTTCATTCAAGGATATAAACTTCATCTGCAATACTTTTTCCACATTCAAATTCATGCTGAAAGCATAAAGTTCCATTCAAAACTTGAAGTTTAACTTTAATACTTTAAGTTTAACCTCAGCCAGGCACAAACATAAAATTCCATTCAAATTAATCCCTGATTTTTCCCAAAAACTCTAATAAACATTCAAAACATCGACATATTTGCCACCACGCTCAATTCAAAAATTAATCACTTACCATGTACGCACCGCAACCATAAAACCTCCTTCCTGGGTTGTTCTCCGTCCATGATGTCCTTTGGATGCTTGGCCTCCAGCAATAGCACAACTCCGACTCTGACATTTGACTTCCACCATCCATGCCATCGATTAGAACAACAAAGGTTAAAAAAATTGCGTGAACTGGACAGTTAATGTGGAGCCCTAAACCTAAGCGATTTACCCCTCCATTGATTGAAAATGGTGAAATTTGATAAAAACTGGAAGAAGCATCGTGATTTGGGGGTGTGAAATTACAATATTTACCCTTGCACATGATCCTCACGTGTTGATAACCGAGGAATTTGGACGGATTAGGACTTGGGTATTAACGGCATCACACATTAGTTTGGGTACTGATTTGCCAAAAAAAAAAGTTTAGGTACCCACTTGTCACACCCGACATAGTTTAAGTACATGAGGTGTAAATATCCCAAAAAATTAATGAAACCAAGGTTGTTCGGTCGGTTCAAGTTGCTTCAATTTTAAACATAGTTGGTGGTCAGTTCGATTTTAAGTATAATTAACCAAAAAATAACGGTTCAATCAACATTTTTTATGCTAAAAAAATCATAACAAGCTGATAATCAAACCCTATTCAAATTATGTCATATCACCCCGCTTAAATGTTTTTTAAATTTAAAAATTGAAAACAAAAAATTGGGAATATGGCTATTCTTATTATTTGGTCATTGTTAAATCATAATCTCAATATATTTCTAGTGCCCGAATATATGATTCTTCATTTCTTCTTACATAGATTCTCAATATATTAGAAGTGTCTAAATATATCACAAATCGACCAAACAAATAGAAACCGACCAGTTTTGTTCAGTTAGGTTAATTTTTGGCTATGTGCAATTTTTAGTTCTATTCAGTTTGTCATTTGAACTAAACCAAATTTCTCGGTTGGTGGAAAAAAATGGTTAAAAAATTGACCAAACCTGACCATGCCACCCATAGAATCCACATCCTATGACCATCCTTCCATGCACATACAATTTGTATCTTAGATTTTCTATGGTGGTTTTTTCACCAAAAAAAAAAAAAAAAAGAAGTTTGGAGACCTCTTTGAATGCTCACTTCTCTTTTTAATTTTTTTATAATGAAGTTTTTGTTGAGTTTTACAATTTTACATGGAGGATGATTTTGTTTATTTGTTTTAATTTATTAAATTTTTATTCAAGCCCTTGATAACAATGGAGATAGAGAAGGAAGAAGCCATAACCAATGGAAGAAGGTCCTACGTTTTTCTCATATAAGTAGAAAGTGAAAGAAAGAGAAAGAGGGAGAGATGAAAGAAAGTAGGGTATAATAAAATCATTTTGTGAGAAACTAAAGTTCTATAAAATGAATCCTGACTAGTGACGAATAATTCAAAAAGGATTGCTTTTGATTGGGGAGAACTCCGACTGCTGTGAATAGGAGTTTCATTGTTTTAATTCCCAAGACTGATAAGGCTAATACTTTTAACCAATATATCCGTCCAATAAATTTATGCAACTTGCATACAAGGTAGTAGCTAAGATTATAACATCGAGATTAATCATCTTGTTCTATCAAAGAGCATTTGTTAGGGGAAGATGGATAGCGGAGAACACAATGATTGCTCAAGAAGTAGTACATTAAATCAATAAACACAAAGGGAGAAAAGGAATCATGTTAATGAAGATGGATATAAAAAAAGTGCATGATCGCACGGAATTAACCTTTTTTATAAGAGTTTTGAAAGCATGTGGTTTTGATGAGCACTTTCAGATTTTGATATATAGTTGCATTAATTCTACTGAGTTTTCTTTGCTGCTAAATGGAAATATTTCAAAGGCTATTAAACATGGGAGGGGATTATGACAGGGAGATCTTTTATCTCCTATTCTTTTTATCCTATGTTCCGAGGTGTTGACGAGGCGAAGGAAAAGTTGGAAGGCAATCTCCACTCCGACAATTACTCATCTCATGTATGTCGACGATCTATTAGTGATGAGTAGAGTTGGGCATAGGGAAATGGAGACTTTTCAAAGGAGTTTTGTCGTTTACTTGGATGGTCTGGCTAGGAAGCTAACTTGGAGAAATCGAACATTTTATTTTCCAAAATTTCAGGCAATGAATGCTTGAGGGATGGAATAAGCACCTCATTTCTAAAGCTGAGAAAGAAATCCTTATAAAATCAGTAGTGCAAAAAATACCAACTTACACTATGTCTAATGATTTTAATTTGTCGGTTCTATCCAAATTGGGATGGAATTTAGGGAAAGAAAGGAATACCTTGCGGACTTGGATTCTTAGAGCTGAATAATTGAAGCGCCATACCTTTTTTTGAACACAAGCCTTCTAGGGGCTTCACAGGTGTGGAAGGTTATCGTCGAAGCTAGACAAATGATTATGAAAAATCAGTGGGGAAGTGATTGGGATTCTCAACTGATTAATAGTAATTTCGTTGAGGATGATGAAAAGAATGTTTACCTATCGCTTGGCCTTCTGTTCAATGCGATGATAAGCATATTTGGGAGGGAAATAGTGTAGGCATTTTTTCAGTTCGCAATTGTTATTTGTTGAAACTTTGCTAACTGTGAGGAAAGGGCTTTTTCCAAGTTTATAATCAAAACTTTGGAAGATGGAGAATCATGATCGATTGAAGCTTTTTTTTTTGTGTGGATATTGTTAGCTGGGGTGATACAGTCAAAGGAGGCCATTTGGGAGAGGGTTGGAAGATGTTATAGGAGCTGTGCGATTTGTGGGGCTAAGCTTGAGTCTTTCCTTCATTTATTTGTTCAAGGAATGTCAGGGAATCTAGGTATTGTCTTTCGCAAGCAAATGGGGTGCTTAATTTAAACTGTTCAATTTTGAATATGACATTTACTGGTATAATTTTCATCCTTGCCAGTGAATAAATATCCACAATAATGCATTATTTTTTTATTATTAATTAACAGACAGGGATTTTATTTTTTATTTTTTTGGTAAATAACATAACGGAATTTGAATCTATGATAAATGGCGCTTAGTTTCTAAACTTTATCAACATTTTCAATTTAGTTTTTAATTAGTTTTTTTAGCATTTTGTTCTTTTTTTGAAACATGCAATATGCCTACTTTAACAAGAAAACAACAAAATTTCATAATCGGACAACTGCATAAAACCCATATGCATGTTTCATTAAATATATTACACAACTCAATACTGCTAAAAAGTAAATAAAATCTAATTTAAAGTAAAGACCAACATGTATTAACTAAAGTTTAATAACCAAAATGAAAAAAAAAAAAGTTTAAGAACCAAAGTCCAAAGTTTAAGTACTAACTGCGGCAATTACCTTAAATATAAGGTACTATAGATGAAAATGAACATTAGAGTAGAAGGCAAGCCCAGATATTAATTGTCGTCCCAAGACCCTTTAGTGTTCTACATCACACGTTGCAACGAGTAATTAAACAGAGGATGAAGTCGGTGAAGATTGTGGTCACGCTGATAGCCATTTTGGTGACTCTGGTGGAGTTGATGTACGAGGGAAAGAATGTGTCAGCCTTCTAAACCCATCCCAAAACTATGCTCATTTTTTGTGTCAACTTTGTTATCTATGGCATTTCGTCCATCACACCAGCGCATGAAGCTTATGATGAAACTATGTGTAAAACTAGACCTTTCCTGGTGGCCTTGCCTTGACTATGCTTTTACTCATCCGCCTTCCTCATCTTGGATTGTTAAATCCTTAAACTTGTTACACCAGCTTTTCAACACAACTCAAAAATGGCTATGTTTTCTTAATTGATGCTTGTAGTTTTTGGCCGTTTGCTGTCAGAAATAAAATCTTTGTTTTTGTGCAACCAATGTCATTTTCTTTTTTTATTTGATGCTTTTCAGCTTTCATTTTTATCCTATTCAGATGTGTTAAGCGGTGTGAACAAGATTATCTTTGTGCCAAATACGAAAAGAGAAAATAGAAAAGATAAGAAAGAAAGGAAAGATGGATCTGAGTATTTTCCTTCCATGACCCATGACACATAAAAATGTTCCTTCCATGGTGATCTAATCTTCTCAGATCTACCATACCCAGGCCCCTTTTTCTAGAAATTTTATTTTCCTCGGCTCTTATGTTCATGTAGCCCTTATAGAGTTGGCTCAAGGAAAAGTTTCTTTGCTTCAGGACTCACTGAGAGCCTTCAGCCTCCAACCAAGCAAGGAGGAGGTGATCTTCAAAGCTCATAACGTCCTCCTGGGCAAGGTCCTGACCATTCAAAGCTTCTGAAAGTTCACAATATTGAATATTATAGCAAAAACATGCTCTTAAAGCGAAAGTGCAGATTGAGAAGATAGAAGACAACCTCTTTAAGTTTTGTTTTAATAACAAAGAGGATATGGATATGGTTTTTTGGAATAAACCTAGTGCCTCAACGGCGCACACATGATTCTTAAGGTGAAATGTCTCTAAATAAGGTCAATTTTGAGAGATCAAGTTCTTTCTACAAGTCCATGGACTACCTCCGCTGTACTTACATGAAGGCACGACCAAATTGATAGGTGGAAAAGTGGGATTTATCCATCCAAACTCTATAAACAGACAGTGTGTGGTGGCTCGTCGATATCTTCGATTTCGAGTGGAGATACAAGTGAGCAATCCTTTGCCGACGGGATTCTTCATGGATAGAAATAATGGGAACAACCTCTGGATTTAGTTTAAGTGGGAAAGGCTATCCAACTTCTGCTATTTGTGTGGATTGCTAGATCATGTCACAGGGAGGTGCAAAAACAAAGACCCAGTGATAGTAACGAACCCGAATGGCATCTCAGCAAGACTCTTAGGCCTTTGGCTACGACAGATAACAACGGCATTGTACTTTTCATCAATACCATTGAACGTGATGATAGGGTGGTATCGGAGAAGATGAAAACTGCGGTAACTGGAGATCTGGAACACTTTTAGAGGCCTGTTCCTATGATACAGTCAAGTCAAAGGGGAAACTGCGAAGCCATGCAGGAAAACACAATTTTGGAATACTGCAATACTAAAGAAATGTGCCCTGAACTTCAATCACTGGACATTTCACTAAAATTGCAAGAAATAGAAAGTCCTGACACACTGCAAAACATTGTCCTAGAACATTTCAGAGACTCAATTTTAAACACTAGACAGTTGGCGAGTTGGGCCTACAATTTCTTACAAGAACTTGGGGCTAGAAAAGATGAGGTGATAAGGTCTTTTGATGGGCTGGACCCAAACCTTCTCTCCTATGTTGGGCTAGGAAGGAGAAAATTTTCAAGGTTACAGGAAGATAGAGGAAGCCACCCTATACTGGGCTCGAACAGGAAAATGCCAGCCTTTCAAGATTTAGAGACCAGGCCCAAACGCATCCCTTTAGAATGGGGAAGAGAGGTAACGGCCCCTGATATTTTCCTGGACACCAAAGATATCCACAATCTCGCTGAAGTTGAGACGCAGAGTCAGGTTCGATCATAAATCATCATTTCAGAGGGGATAACACTTAGGGTTTCTGCAAATCGGACAAATGACAGGGAGGATGGCAGACCTCTTGGACGAACATGGTCGTGGAAGAGGGAGGCGAAAAGGCAAGCGCAAAGAACCGAGGAACACAGAAGCGAAACAAGGGAATCGTCGAATTGGAGATCTCCTTGCTGCCACATGGATTTTCAATAGGATAGGGTGGCGGGCCTCAACATGCCCCCTTTGTAGATTTGAGAGCTCTCTTGGAATTGCAGAGGCATTGGAAACATGGATACAATTTGATTCTTGGACAACTTGGTGAAGGTAAACAATCTAAACTGTATCTTTTTGATTGAAACAAAATGTGGAGTTGCTTGGATGGAACAATTATGTCAACGTCTAGGCTTTCATAAGTATCACATTATAGAGCCGGTTGGCAGAGCCGAGGGGCTCTCCATCATGTGGAATGGTGATGTTGACATAGAATGGGAATGGAAATCTGGCAGAATAATCCACTGTATGGTGAAGGACAATTTGGGGGTGAAAAAATGGAACCTTATAGCAGGTAACGGTACACCTTATTTAACGAGAAGAAAACTTTATGGGAACATTTGGAAGGGGTGATTGATAGTTTGGAAGGACCGTGGATGCTGGTAGGAGATTTGAATGAAGTTACTAACCATCGAAGAAACTAGGTGGAAAAAGCATATGGAAGAGCTGCCTTTTTTTTTAAGGACTTCATACAGAGTGTGGGAGAAATTGACATAGGATTCGGTGGCAAGCGTTTCACCTGGGAGAATAAATAGGAAGACCGAACCCTGATTAAGGAGAAAATTGATCGTGCAGTGGTAGACAACCAATAGGTGGACCTCCATCCAGATGCCACGGTGCATCATCTCCAGATGGAACACTTAAACCACTGTCCAATCTTGGTTAACACGGTCTGTGAGGGTAGCCGATACAAAAGGCCTTTCCATTTTTTTAAAGCTTGGACATCGGACTTTTCAAGCATTAACGTGATTAATGAGGCTTGGAATTCAGACTGGAAGGGATGAATGCATGGTCACCGTTTGAATTGTAGCCTAATGCACACATCCCGAGCCTTCAAAAGGTTGAACAGGGAAGTTTTTGAATTTGCTAACACTAACATAAAAGGGCTGGAATGTGAGCTGGAAAGTCTTAAGGAGTCCAAAATAGATCTAGATAGACAAAGACAAATACAAGAAGATTTGAGCACTAATAGGGCAAGAATGGAATCGATTAATAGACAAAAATCCCGTGAGCTATGACTGAAGGCAGGAGACAGAAACTCCAAATTTTTTCATTTGAGTACAATCATTCGAATAAAAAGAAACAAAATTGAAACTATCCGAGAAGGAACATATTAGGTGTATGGGGATCACAATATTGCTGAATATTTTAGAAGGAATTTTGAGGAACTTTTCTCCTCTAGCCATCCGAGGGTCTCCTCTAAGTTTGATGGGCTGATCCAAGACTATATTATAGAGGGGAAAATCTTATGGTTGCCCAAATTCCCTCGGATGAGGAAATCAAAGACAGTATTTGGAACATCCACCCCCTAAAAAGCCCAGGACTGGATGGCTTTCACAGTATTTTCTATCAGAAATATTGGGACAGCGTTAAAGATAGACTTATCAATTTTGTGAAAAAGTGCTTCAAGTGTGGAAGAATCCAGGGGGCGGTTAATAAGACTTTCCTAGTCCTCATCCCTAAAAGGGATAAGGCTTGCATATTCAACCACTTCGGCCCTATAAGTTTATACAACTTTGCATACAAAGTGGTGGCTAAGATCCTCGCTTCTCGTTTGAATGGGGTTTTGGGAAAGCTCATTTCCCCAAACCAAGGAGCTTTTGTGAGAGGAAGATGGATTATGAATAATACCGTGATTGCCCAAGAAGTGGTCCACCACATTAAGAAACACAAAGGAAAAAATGTCTTGATGGTCATGAAGATTGATATGAAGAAAGCTTACGACAAAATGAAGTGGACTTTTCTAGTCCAAGTGCTTCGGGCATGGGAGTTTAATGATCACTTCCAGCAAATGATTTACAGGTGCATCAATATAGTATTTTTCTCTCTTCTGCTCAACTGCAACATCACAAAAACTTTTTCCCCAAGCTGTGGCCTCAGGAAAGGCGACACCTTCTCCCCTCTTGATAGATCATAATTTATTTATGTTTTATATACCTTGATACTTAAATTAAGCATGTTTTATTCATTTAAAATAGATTAATATATGTTTTTCTATATTTTAGGTGCTTTTGACATCAAGGAAGAGAATTTGAAGAAAAAGGGCAAAACT
>QANX01007650.1:3943-38715 GCA_003254975.1 Ochetophila trinervis
TTTTTTTTTTTTTTTTTTTTTTTAACTTTGTTTCATTGTAATGTAGTTATATATTATTTATTATATCGTTATATAATTTTATTGTTTATATAATTGTTTCATAGGGTTATATTGTTATACAATATTATTGTTATGGTAGCATTGTTCATGATTTTGTTAGTATATGCATATTATTATTGTTTTATGTAAAATTATGTCATATTGTTTTTGTTTTATATAAAATCATGTTCACTAATGTTAATTTATGTTTATATACATTTAATATGGTTATATATATATATTTGTTTACCATATCCTATACATTGCGTTATATAGTTTAAAGCTATATATATGTATCTATATGTATGACTAAATATATATTATTTTACATATTGTTTCTCTATTTTTTATGCTATTGTTTTATAATTTTGCTTTATGCTTATTATTATTATTATTATTAGGGAAAATTACACTACGGGTACCTGAACTATGATGCGTGTTACAAGTAGGTACTCAAAATTTATTTTTGGCGTTAAAATACCTGAACTTGAAATTTGTAACACCGTTCATACTTGAAATTTGGCGTTTTTGGGTGTTAGCCTCACGTGCGCAGCACATTTTGAACAGTGTCAAAGGTATCTTAGGTCATTTAACTGCATTCTTTTTCAACTTCAACGCGTTTCGCTTCATCTCCTCCGACTTTGGCTGAACGGTAGCCTCCAGTAAGCACTTCTCCACCTCATCTGGCCTAACCAATCTGTTCTCTGCCTCTCATTTGAAAAGTCTCAGCCCCACCTTGAACTCCTCCACCAAAAACTTCGCGTTGGTCACTTGGTCTCCCCACTGCGGGAAAGTCACTACCAGAATTCCAAAAGCCAACGCTTCCATGGACGAGTTCCAACCTCAGTGAGACATGAAACATGCCATTGACGGATGCGCCATAACTTTCTCTTGTAGGCTCCACTTCACCATTCTCCCTCTCTCCCTTGCTCTCTCCATAAACCTTCTTCGAAAACAAAAAACTCCCCATCAGAATCCTCGTTGAATATCTTCGGTGGCGACCTTATCACCCACACGAACAAAATGCCGGAGCTCAAGATCCTGTAAGCCATCTAGTGAGCCACTTGAGCCAGTCGGCATAGGTCTCGATCATGTCGCCGTTGGGACAAAGTTGAGGAGATGAAGCGGAACGCATTGAAGTTGAAAGAGAATGCAGTGAAATGACCTAAGATACCCTTGACACTGTTCAAAACGTGTTGCGCACGTGATGCTAATGCCCAAAAATGAACGGAAATGGGCTTAGGTATGAACGGTGTTACAGATTTCAAGTTTAGATACTTCAACGCAAAAAAAAAAAAGTTCGAGTACCTATTTGTAACACATGTCATAGTTCAGGTATCCGTAGTGTAATTTTCCCTTATTATTATTATTATTATTATTNTGTATTACATGTATCATGATTCACAAAATTTATCATGATTTTTATTAATTATGTCAAAATCTTTTATATTCTTTATTCTATTATAATTTTACATTTTGTTGATAAACGTTTTATATTTCTTTATATTTTATGCCAAATTTTGTTTAATTGTTTTAGCTTAATATAATTTTAAATCCTTTATGTTTTATATTCATGATTTGGTTTATCATACTATGTTCTCTGCATTTTGACTTATGTATACTAATGCATTAGTATGATTCTAAATTGTTTATTTGGATCCAACATTTTTTGGAATTTTCTTTATCTTTGATAAATTTACACTACAAGAGACGTAAATCTTTGTAACCTTCTCTTAACCATCACATAAATAGGGCCTATAGTGACGGAAACATCTTGACCATCACATATTATACATTAAATGTGACAAATTTTACTTCGTCACAAGGCGCTGTCACTAATGGTCATAAATTTTTTGGAGCAAAAAAAAATTTGAATTTTTTGACTTCATCTGTGATGGAATATAGCTAATGTTGTCACAGATTCTATGACAAAAAATAATAAAAAATTCGAAATGATTTTGTGACAATGGCATATCGGTCACATTTGGATATGTTGTTAATTGTGACAGTCATTTTGTCACAATTAATCCTAAAATTCAAATAAGGCTGTACATTTTGACCAGAAAATTTTGGAGGGAAATTTCCCTCCCATATATTTAGCATATTGTGACGGAATTTTAAGCATTTGCGCCGCAATTGCTAATTTTATTTATCAAAATTTTATTTATTTTTAAATATACAATTTTTAACACATAAAGAAAATGAAGACCAATTTTTTTTCTCAGATGCGCAGAGGCTAGCTGGGGTTTGTACATAATGAGTCTACCAGAGAGGAGAGGGAGTGAGATTGGGGGTTTAGTCTCAACGACGCAAGGGCTTTTCTTGTGGTTCAGTCTTACGGTTTGAATATTGACAGAGTTTTGTCGCTGATTCCTCATCGGCGGTAATTCTTTGGTGAGTGTCAATATTAGTGACTAAGTCAACCCGTCACATAATGAAAGTTTTCTGTCACGGGGTGAACAGTAAGTGGTCACAAAACTTTGTGTCGGACCTATTGCGGCTGACATGTGACAGATTTTTTTCCATCAAAGAAAGTAGTTTTAGTGACAATTTCGTCACATATACTATGCCTTGTGACTAATTTGCTGCCGTCACAAAACCCACATTTTTTTTGTAGTGTTATATTACTTTGTAAAGGTATAGTAATTTTGCTAATTCAAATATATTTTTAGCTATGGTAAATCTCACAAAGCTTGAATTTAATGCCCTTGACATTTTTGGAAAGAATTATCTATCATGGATTCTTGATGCAGAAATCCATCTTGATGCTATGAACCTTGGGCATACAATAAAAGAAGGAAATATAGCATCCGTACAAGAACGCATAAAAGCTATGATATTCTTTCGTCATCATATCCACAAGGGATTAAAAACAGAATACCTTACTATGAAAGATCACCTTAATCTATGGAAAAGTTTAAATGAAAGGTATGATCACCAAAAAATTGTAATTTTGCCAAAAGCTCGATATGACTGGATGCACTTGCGTTTGCAAAATTATAAGACTATGGGAGACAACAATTCAGTACTATTTAAAATTAGTTCTCAGTTACAATTATGTGGTAAAAAGGTAACTGAAAAAGATATGTTAGAGAAGACACTCTACTTTTCATGCCTCGAATGTGCTCCTACAGTAGCAAGTAGCAATATCGAGAGCGTAGATTCAAGAAATATTCTGAACTGATTTCTTGTCTTCTTGTTGCTGAACAAAATAATGAGCTTTTGATGAAAAATCACCAAGCTCATCCAATTGGTTGAGAAGCATTCTTTGAAGTGAATGTTGCATCTTGTAATAATCGCCAAGGGCATCACAATGATCGTGGACGTGGAAATGGTCAGCTTGTCAATTGAACATGACTGATATGGAAATGGATTTTTCTAATAATGAGAATGTAATTGATATGAAAAATGTGAATGTTATGAATTATTTTGATAATCCAAATGAAAACAATTGATCTTAAGGATCAAAATGAGAAAATAATTATAAGAATTTTGTAATTTTTTTTATTACTTGTGATGTTTCATGCATTTTGTAATGAATAATATCTTAATTTGCACTAATGTTTAAATTTTATACTTATTATTGTTTTCATTTTATATGCAGTGAAATGGTTTATACTAATGGCAAAATTATTTCAAAAAGGGATGATAAAAATCTCTATCTTGTAAACAGTGTAACAACCCACGATCTTTCGAAATAAAATCTATTTTCTCATTTAACATTAGCTAAAGCTAATATTAGTACTATTTTGGGTACTTCAAATTTGATTGAAGACTCCGAAAGAGCTAACATTATTTTGAAAAATGGAACAAAATTTTGCATTTGATGCCTTATATTCCTCTAAGTCTAAAAGGAATTTATTGAGTTTTTGAGATATACGTAGAAATGGGTATCATATTGAGACCATGAATGAATTTGGTGAAAAATATCTTTATATAACATCTATAGTCTCATGCAAAAAAAATTTTTTAGAAAGACTTCCTGTATTGGTATCTGAGTTATATTATACTTATATAATTACAATTGAGGCATATGCTGATCCCAAAGTTTTTATACTTTGGCATGATCGATTAGGACATCCTGGATCGATAATGATGCGCCAAATCATAAGGAATTCAAACGAGCATCCACTAAAGAATCATAAGATTCTGTTGCCTGATGATTACCCATGTTTTGCATGTTCTAAAAGGAAGTTAATTACTAGACCATATTTCACAAAGTGGTTGTTGAATCTCTTACATTTTTACAAAGAATCCATGGAGATATTTGTGGACCTATTCATCCTTCACGTGGATCATTTCGATATTTGATGGTATTAATTGATGCATCAAGTCATTGGTCACATGTAAGCTTGCTATCTACTCGTAATGTAGCATTTTCTAAATTGTTGGCTCAAATAATTAGATTACGAGCACAGTTTCCTGATTATCCAATTAAGACTATTCGTCTTGATATTGCTGATGAATTTACATCCCAAGTATTTAATGATTATTGCATGTCAATTAGGATAAAAGTTGAGCATCCTGTGGCCCACATACATACTCAGAATGGTATGGCTGAATCTTTTATTAAAAGATTGCATATGATTGCTCGACCACTAATTATGCGAACAAAATTGCCAGTTTCAGTCTAGGGACATGCAATATTACATGCTGCATCCTTGATACGCATTAGACCTACAGCTTATCAATAATATTCTCTAATGTAGCTTGTTTTTGGTCATGAACCAAATATTTCTCATTTGTGAATTTCTAGTTGTGCGTATATGTGCCAATAGCACCTCCACAACGAACAAAAATGGGACCTCAAAGACAGCTTGGTATTTATATTGGTTTTGAATCTCTATCTATTATTAGATTTCTTGAACCTAAAATGGGTGATATGTTTACTGCACATTTTGCAGATTGTCATTTTGATGAAACAATATTCACGCCGTTAGAGAGAGAAAAGCCAAATTTTGATAAACGGTGTGAAATTTCTTGGAAAATATCATCATTGTCTCATTTTGATTATCGTACAAATAAAAGTGAAAGAGAGGTTCAGAAAATAATTCATCTACAAAATATTGTAAATCAGTTGCCAGATGCATTTACTGATACAATGAAACTGACGAAATCATATATACCAGCTGTAAACATTCTAGAGAGAATAGATGTTAATGTTGAGCGATCTGAAAATGCAAATGAGAATAGAGCACGCCTGAAGCGTGGTAGACCTGATGGTTCAAAGGATAAAGTTTTGAGAAAGAAAAAGGAACAAAAGTTAATTAATCCTCAATAAGAGATAAAAACTCTAGAAGGAGCTGAAAATAATGACCATGCAATTGAAATATCGATCAATCCAAGAGCATAAACTCACTAGCTCTTGAAGAGGTTCAATTATTTGATAATAAAGATAATTCAATAAATTATGTTCAAATAAGGGGAGAATTTGATCAAAATAAAATTATTGTTGATAATAGATTTGCATTTGTTGTAGCCTTTGAAATAACAAGAGATGTTGAAAATTTTGAGCCAAAGTCCATTATTGAATGTCAAAAGAGGAAAGATTGGCAAAATTAGAGAGAAGCAATACAAGCTATGTTGAATTCACTTATGAAACATAAAGTTTTTGGATATGTTGTCAAAATCCCTAATGATGTAAAACATGTAGGATATAAAAGGGTTTTTGTAAGGAAGCGAAATGAAAAAAAAGAAGTTGTAAGATACAAAGCACGACTTGTTGCACAAGGTTTCTCTTAAAGACAGGGATTGATTATATGAAGAGAGATATTCTCCTGTAATGGACATGATCACTTTTCGTTTTTTAATAAACTTTACAGTAAAGGAAAAACTAGACATGCGATTAATAGATGTAGTTACAACATATTTATATGGATCACTTGATAGTGACATATATATAAAAGTCCCTGAAGGTTTTAAAGTACCTAGAGAAAAACCATGTCACATGTATTCAATTAAAGTGCAACGATCTTTATATGGATTGAAACAATCTGGATGCATGTGGTACAACTGTCTCAATGAGTACCTTCTAAAATAAGGATATTTGAACAATCCAATTTGTCCATGTGTTTTTATTAAAACATCACAATCTGGTTTTGCAATTATTGCAATATATGTTGATGATTTGAATCTTTTAGGAACTCTAGAAGAGCTCAAAAGACTAGTTTTTATTTGATGAAAGAATTTGAAATGAAAGATTTAGGACAGACAAAATTTTGTATTGGTTTTCAAATCGAACATTTACCAAATGAAATTTTGATTCATCAATCAACATATACTGAGAAAATTTTGAAAAAGGTTTTACATGGACAAAGCTCATCCATTAAGCTCTCCTATGGTTGTTCGATCGCTAGATGTAAAAAAAGATCATTTTTGTCCATGTGAATATAATGAAAAGCTTCTTGGTCCTAATGTGCCACATCTTAGTGCAATTAGAGCACTTATGTATCTTGAAAATTGTACACGGCCTGATATATCATTTGCAGTGAACTTATTAGCAAGATATAGTTCAACACCATCCAAACGACATTGGAATGGTATTAAGCACATTTTATGTTCTCTTCATGGGACATCTGATATGGGACTATTTTATGCAAAAGGATCAAAGTCACCACTAGTTAGATATGCACATGCCGGATACCATTCTGATCCACACACTGCAAAGTCTTAGACATGGTATGTATTTACATGTGGAGACACTGCAATATCATGGAGATCTAATAAGCAAATAACAGTTGCTACATCTTTAAATCATTATGAGTTGATTGCAATTCATGAAGCAAGTAGTGAGTGTATGTGGTTGAGATCAATGATTCATCATATACAAGAGACATGTAAACTACCTTCAATCAATAACACTCCAACAATATTGCATGATAACAATGTTGCTTGCATAGCACAAGTCAAAAGATGTTACATCAAAAGTGATTTAACGAAGCACATTTCACCTAAATTTTTCTCCACATATGAGATGGAACAAAATGGTGAAATAATTGTTCAACAAATTAAATCAAGCAACAACCTAGCAAATATGTTTACTAAAGCTCTTCTTACTTCAACATTTGAAAAGATGGTACACAAAATTGGAATGCGTCGACTTAGAGATTGTTTAGCCAGTTGATGTTAACATCAATGGGAGTATATGTTGTAAACTGTACTCTTTTTTCTTCGCTAAGATTTTGTCCCACTGGGTTTTCCTAGCAAGGTTTAGATCAGGCAGTATAAGTATATATCATCGCACACATGAATATTGTACTCTTCTTCATTCTCTTTGGTTTTGTTCCACTGGGTTTTCATAGCAAGGTTTTAACGAGGCATATTCCATGTATGGTGGACATCCAAGGGGAAGTGTTATGAATATGGATGGATGCCACCATCTTGTAACCTACAATATTATTATTCTTGTAACCCCTCTATTAAACCCCTCTCTTTGTAACATATGCAACATTCATCTTTTACATTTATTCGCAATCAATTTTCATCAATGCTATGTATAACTTATATGTTTGTATGAGCCTATATAAGAGGCTTTCAGATAGATGAATAATAAGCAAGAATTGAGCTTTTTTATTTATTTCTCATTTGGTTTCCTCCTCCATCTTTGTATTCTTACTAGTATTATTGTGTTATTGTTTTATATTTTTTGTTCTTAATTTTAATAATTTCAAGCTTTTTTTTTTCTTTTTTCTAATTTTTGGTACAATTAAAAATGAAGAAACTAATTATAAGGATCACTTGTTATGTACGTAAAATCTAAATTAACGAAATCTGTTAATTTTAACTAATTTGGACAAATATAAAACTTTTTTCAAATTACAAAATGTCAATTATACAAATTAATTGTAAAGACCCTTATGTGAACAAATTCAATTTTTTAAAAAGTACTAAAATGCATTTAGATCAAGTACTTAATATATATTGTGCCTTACTAGAGGTTTAACTGGTAGGTAAATTGGGTACTTAATAGAAAAGGCTTCGAGAAGAGCATACTTCAAATTAATCCAAACCTTTGAAATTCTGCATAAATTTGGTATTGATTAAGATTAATAAATTCACTAATTAACTAAATGCACATGGTAATAATTTTTATCCTAGAATTAAAAAATTCACTTATAAGGAATCATGACGCTCAAATGCATAATTAGGAATCATGACGCTCAAATGCATATCCCAACCACATAACTTCTTAAATGAAAATAGATAAATAAACAGGATTATTTCTACCTTCAATTTCTTTTTTGGGGTTAATGTACTTCTACATATTTTTTGAATAAGTAAATTTCATAGACAATCTTAATGTTTACATTTATATTTAATTATACTTAGAAATTTAAAACATTTCACAAACACCATTAGCACTTTTGATTAACTGACATTATCTATCCTACGAGGTGGGTTAAAAATTGTAAATGCCTTCAAACATTTTAAAAATTAAGGTAAATATCATATAGATAATGTTTATCTCTATTTTAAATTATACCCACATGTTTGAACCATTTCATAAATACCTCTTTGTTAAGGCTTGAGATTCCACCCTAAAAGGTTAACCTAATAAGAGAAACCTCTTTTATATTCTTTAGGATACCCAAGTTTAGCCCATGTAGGTAATTTGTTTGCACATCTCTAACAATTACCTCCTCAAAACCAAGGAGCATATGCCTTTTTTTGGGCACTTCCTTAAACCGACAACACTTTTTGTCTCCATCTCGTCGAAAGGGTCTCCATTGCGGTTTCATGGCATGGTATCCTCCATGTGGGAGCTAGCATGGACGTCCCCATCACTCCACAATTTCGATATGAAATTTTCATCATTAAGTTTTGACTGTCGATCATGGGGTTATTTTTCATTATTTGGGTTTTGGCTCTAATATCACTTGTTAAGGCTTGTGGCTCCACCCTAAAAGGTTAACCAAATAGAGAGAGTAATCCAAGCCTCTTTTGTACCTTTTAAGATGTCCAAAGTTTAAGCAATATGAGACTTTGTTTGTACATCTCTAACGCTAAACTGACTATATGTGTTATAAAACTTAAACAAAAATTAATTAGTTGTTAATCTCCCTAAATAACATGTTTTAATACTTAAATATAGAATTTAATAAATTATTATTATTATTATTTTAAAATATATTGTTTTGAAAACTCTTTCCTACCTATCTCCCTTCGATTTCTTCTCCATCCCCGCAATGAACCACATTCTTCTTCTTTTTCAAAACCCAAACTCATATCCATGTGCGCAACCCACAAAAAGCGTTACCATCATCTTCTTCTTCAATTGAAATTCAAAGTAAATAAAAGGAAAAATTGAATCCAAATCCAGATCCATACGCACACAAAGCATGATCAATTTCGAGACCTTCTCAGGCAATCTTTGAAATCTACATAGCCAATGAAGTGGGGGCTTTTGTGCAATCACCTCTAGGACCAAATGAAAGATAAAAGGTTGATGCCGTTGTTGTTTTTATTTTCTTCCTAAAATTGTATTAGGTATGCCAATAAATGAAATTGAAATTATAACACTTGCAATCCAATTGTAGGAGAGAGGGATGATGAAAAGAAAATGTCTGGAGAGAGAGAGAGAGCAAGAGAGAAATTAGTATATATTAATAAACTAAAACATTTAAGTTAGTATATATTAATAATTATGAAATAAATGGTAAAAGAAATTAATGGAAGGCTATTCAATTCATTTTGTCACACCATGTAGACGAGTGAAAAAAAAAAATATGAAAGTTAACTTTTAAAGGGTGTTTTTGAATTGTTTGAAATCTTTGAAGATAATTTGAAAAAGAGGTAAATTTGAAAGAGTCTATATGATTTTATCTATGTGTCTACGATATGCATTTACAATATTACTCATGATCCGTTAACTTTAATGATAAGGGATGTTTGTGAAACATTTAAAACATCTACGTATAATTTTAAATAAAGATAAATATTATTAGGAGGTATATATGAAATTTATCCTTTTTGAATAGTCTCTTATTGAGAAGTTATATTTTTAAAAGACATTCCACATGTAAATGACCTTATAAATAATAACATTTAAAATATATAGTCTTATTTTATATAGTATAGAAACTCAGTCCTAGAGTATATATTTATATGAGGTTTTTTAATCCTCAGATCACAACGACATATCATTATACTTAATCTTTAAAATGGTGCGACATCATTTCAGTTTAGATAGCTAGGGTTTCTCACTTTATCATATATATATACACAGTTATACCTCCACTGATCAAGTAGTGCAGCATTTGTTATGGTTTTCTGAGTTCCAGAGAGAAAGAAAGAAAGAGAGAGAGGGGGAGAAACACTCTGAGATCTGTGCATTCTTTGGATGAAAATTTTCTCGATATATGTATGTGTGTTTTACCTTTGTGGTATTTGTTGTTTATTCTTCTTTGTGTTGTTTTTTTTTTTTCTGGGTTTTTTTCCTTTCTCGGTGGGGTTTGTTGTGTACTCTATTCTTCTTCTCTATTCTCTGAAATTAGGAATGTAAAAATTTATCAATATAGTGCAGAAAGCCCATATAACCTAAGCAAAATGACATGTATATTTCGGCTGAACCTCGCGATGTCGTTATTTTTTGTGTTCTAGTTTGTGATTATTTGCATATTGCTTTTTTAACAATTGGTATCAGAGCTTTGTGTTTTCTAATCATTGAGAATCTAATATTTTTATGATTTCAAAATATTTAGAATTTTTTCTAATCTTGGAAGAATCTAGGTTTTTCAATTCTAGAGAACCTAGGTTTATGATATAATTGTTTGGTTCTCCAAGATATGCATTTTGATTATTTTGTTTGACTATTTATTATTGAAGATTATTATTCTTTAACCTATAAATTTGTTTCTCTTATATCAAACTTTCTTGTTTATTCTATTTCTTTTGATTGGTCTTATTTGGTATCTATGTATTACATCTGTTATCATCTCGATTATATTCTTTTTGCAATCTATTGATTTTCTTTTGAGTGAATATTTTTTTATCTTTTCTGTTGGATAACAATGTCTATGAAATTTGTTGTTGAGATCTTTAATGGTAAGAGTAAATATGTGGTATAAAAAGATGAGAGCTGTACTGGTACAGTTATAGTTAAAAAGACAAGTGATAATTCCTTTGTTGTCTTTGTAAGTGATGAAAAGAAGGCAAAGATTGATGAAATAGCATCGAGCACAATCATTGGGCATTTATGTGATTTTGTATTGAGGAAAGTTAACAAAGTAACTACCAAAACTGGAATTAATGTGGTAGAAATGTACATGGTAAGAACTCTCCCTGATCGTATCTTACTACTTAAACAATTCTTTAGTTTAAAAATTGATGTTTCTAAAGACCTTGATGCTAATGTTCATAATTTAAATAACTTTTGCTTAGTTTAGCAGATTGTAAAATTACTTTTGATGATGAACAAAATGTTGTTATTCATTTTGTTAAACTCTTTGCCTGAAATTTATAAGGATGTTAAGAACACTATTAAGTATGGTAGAGATGTTTTGACCTTAAAGATTCTGATCAGTGCTCTTAAGTCTAGAGATCTTGAAATATAGTTTGTATCAGAGGTGAGAAAGTTTAAATGTGAAAGATAGGCCTATAAATAAAGGTTGGCAACAAAATGATTTAAAACTAAAGTAAGTGAGACTTCAATATCTAAAGGTAAAAAAGATTTCTTATATAAGAAAGACATGCATCTTATTAAGTATTAATTTAAGAAAAATAGAGATGAAAATGTAAGAGTCAAAATATTGGTGACTTGGAAGTAGTTTCCATTGAGTTAAACCATTCAGAAGTGTTAGTTGTCACCTCTAAGAAAAGTAATCCTGAGTGGGTACTTGACTTGGGTTATTTTTCCACATGTGTCCCAACTTAGAGTCCTTTTCAAGTTATTCCAAGAGAGATGGTGGTCTGGTCTAGTTAGGAAATGACATGTTTTGTCAAATTGTAGGAATATGTAATTTATAGTTAAGGTTAAGTGATGGAACTATTAATGTTTTAACTTCAATTAGACATGTTCCAGGTCTAAACAGAAATTTAATCTCTTTAGGTATGCTTGATGAGTTTGGAAACACTTGTAAAACAATGGAATGAGTTATGCAAGTTTTATAAAGGTTATGTTGCAATGAAAGGTGTTAAGAAGAATGGTTTGTATGTTCTGTTAGGAAAGATAGTTTGTGGTTCTACAAATGCTTATTCTGATACTTTAATCGATAGAACTGAAGTTTGGCATAAAAGGTTAGGACATATTAGTGAGAAGGGTCTATATTACCTAAGTAAGTAAAGTGCCTTTGGGTAGGATATAGTAAGTAAGGTTGATTTCTGTGAGGATTGTGTGCTTGGTAAACAACAGAGATAAAGTTTTAAACTAAGCTTAAATAGGTCTATCTTAGATTACATACACTCTGATTTGTGAGGACCTGCTAGAACTCAAATCAAAGGAGAAAGTATGTATTTTCTCTTTTTAATAGATGACTACTCTAGAAAGCTATGGGTATAATACTTGTTAAAATCCAAAAATGAATCCTTTATTAGATTTAAAAAATGGAAAATATTACTTGAAAAAAAAAGGTAAATCTATTAAAGCCTTTAAGGACAAATAATGGTCAAGAATTCTGTAACTTTGAGTTTGATAGTTTTTGTAAGGAAAATGATATTTTAAGGCATAGAAGTTTTAAACAAAATGGAGTTCTAAGATAGTGAACATGAGAAACTTAGAAAACATTAGATGTATGTTATAATCATCAAGTTTGTCTAACAATTTTTTGGGAAAAGAAGTTGTTATGACATCTACATATCTCATTAACCGATCCCTTCCACTGTCTTAGAGTTTAAAACCCCTGAGTCTGCTTGGTCTAGTAAGAAACCAGATTATAGTTACCTTAGGACCTTTAGATGTGCAGCATATCCATAACAGTTTGAAGGCACGCTAGAGCCTAGAAGATTGAAGTTTGTCTTTGTAGGTTATCCTCATGGAGTCAAATGAAATTTATTATAGGTTAGGAAGTTTGTAGTTTTCAAAATTTTAATTAGTAGGGATGTTATTTTTAATGACAATGCTACGGTCCTATAAAGATATTTACCATGAAGATAGTTAAAAAATTTATGTGACAAAATCTAGAAATTCTAATTTGTCTTCTAACCATGAACCAAAGAAGAATAATTTGGATGAGAAATGGTAGGTGAGAGATTTTTTTAGTATTCCTATATCTCCAATTTCCGATTAGGTTTTATCTAATCCTAGATAAGGAGATCCAGTAGAAGCATCTTATACTAGGCACTCACCTAGATCAAATCAAAATATATGAGTATTTTCTAGTTATCTATCTACGCACCAGAGATAGGATTAAGAAGCAAATTCAGCCTAACAAAAAGTACACATACGCTAATTGTGCTGCTTATCCTATTGTAAATTACAATGGTTTAGCTGAATGAGATCTAAGGAAGCTAGTAAGTGGAAACTGGCTATGGACGAGTAGATGAATTCCTAATGGCCAATAAGACATGGATATTAATTCTTGCACCTAATGATCAAAAGCTTGTGGATTGTAAGTGGATACCATAGTGAAAGATGGATTACTCATTTTCTGAACCAGTAAGGTTCAAAGCTAGATTAGTTGCAAAGGGGTTTACTTAAGTTGAGGGAGTTGACTACAATGAGATCTTCTCACCACTTGTTAAGTATACCACTATCATAACTATTTGGTCTTTGGTAACTCAGTTTGACTGGGAATTGGAACAAATAGATGTTAAAACAACTTTCTTGCATGGTGAATTGGAGGAAACTATCTACATGAATCAACCAAAAGTTTTCAAAAAGGAAACTAAGGGAAATGAACTTGTCTGTTTGTTAAAAAGGTCAATGTATGGGTTGAAGCACTCTCCAAGACAATGGTACAAGAGATTTGACTTCTATGTTGTCAAAATTGGTTTCTCTAGAAGTAACTTTGATAATTCTTTGCACTGAAGGGATATTATGCACTATGATGCTTTTTATTTGCTGCTTTATGTGGATGACATGTTAATATGTAGTGCAATAAGTGAAGTAATTCAATTAGTGAAGGATAAACCGAGGTCTGAACTTGATATGAAGGATTTTGGTCCTGTAAGAAATTTTTTGGGAATTAGTATATTAAGAGACAAGAATAATTTTGAAATGAGACTTTTGTAGTCTTCTAATTTGCAAAAGGTAATTTCAAAATTCTCAATAGAGAATGCAAAGATTGCTAGTATTCCTATTGGTGAACATTTCAAATTTCTACTGATCAATGTCCAACTTCAGATCAAGAGAAAGAAAACATGACTGCAATTCCCTATTCAATTGCAGTATGGTATGTCATGTAAAATATTATCTATACAAGACCTAAATTAGCCTATCCTGTCAATATGCTCAGTAGATTTATGGTGAACCCTAGAAGGAACCATTAGGAAGCTGTTGAGTGGCTTATGAGATATCTTAAGTCAACTATGAATGAGGGGCTAATTTAGAAAGGGAAACATAAAGAGGAAGTGGATTTAATTGGTGTTTAGACTTAGATCATGCATGGGACAAAGATAGAAGGAAATCAATGTCTTCATATGTATTTACAATGTTTGGAAAATTGTGTAATCTAAAAGTCTCAACTTCAGTTTGTAGTTGAATTATCTATAGCTGAAGCTGAGTATATGGCAGCAATAGAGGCTGCAAATGAGGCAATTTGGCTTAAAGGATTTTTGACTGAGTTGAAAGTTCAAAATCAAGATGTTATTCTATATTCAAACAGCAAGAGTATCATTCATTTAAGTAAGAATTCTGCTTTTCATGAGAGATATAAGCATATTCAAGTTAAGTATCACTTCATCCATAACTTGATTGAACAATAACTTCTAAAGTTGAAAATGATTCCTGCTTAATTAAATCCCTTATATATGGGACAAAGGTTTTACCTATGAGCAAGTTCAATACAAGTAAGAACTGACATATCATTTTACTTGATCTTTCAAATGGTGCAATGCCATTTCAGTTAAGGCAACTAAGGTTTATCATTTCATCATATACATACTTAATTGCGCCTCCATCGACCAAGAAGCGCATCATTTGTTAGGGTTTTCTAAATTCTATAGAGAGAGATAGATAGATAGATAGATAGATAGATAGATAGATAGAGAGAGAGAGATAGAGGCACATATGGAGAGACACTGTGAGATGAAGATTGAAGCGTAAGTCAATCTTCATGGAATCTGTGTGATTCATTTGTGTGTGTGTGTTTTACCTTCTTTTTTTTTCTTTTTTTTCCTTTCTCTGTTGGAGTTTTAAGTGTACTCTATATGTTCTATATTCTAAGATTAGGATTGTAAGCTCATACACTTGAGCATGAGGAAATAAGTCTATTTTGGCAAAACCTCGGTATATCAATGTGTTCTGGGTGATTAAATTATTTATTTAGTTTCTTAAACAATTGATATTATTGAAAAGAAAATTATATTATTTTTTGTAAGCTTGACTAAGGTTTAAAAAAATTAGGTCTTAATGCATTTTAGCATCTTGTAAAATTAAATTTGTTCACACGTAGTGCTCTCTACAATTAATTTGTGCCATTTATACCTTGTAATTTGAAAATAGTCTCACATTTGTCTAATTTAGTTAAAATTGATAGATTCTATCAACTTAGAGGATGTGACTCTCAAAATTGGTTTCTTCATTTTTTTTTCGTACTAAAAATTGGAAAGAAAAGTTTAAAATTCATTTATGACTTTCTTTTTTAATTTTTGATACAATTAAAAATGAAAAACCAATTTTGAGAGCCATGTGCATAATTTCTAAGTTGACGGAATCTATTAATTTTGACTGAATTAGATAAATATGTAATTTTTTCAAATTAGAGGATATCAATTGTCAAATTAATTGTATATACTTCAATGTCAACATATTTAATTTTAAAAGATATTAAAGTTCATTTAGACCAAAACGCTTTTAAGAAAATTACAAGATGAAGCATACAAACAAACAAAATGCTTTTTGAGAAAAAAAAAAGGAATCGAAAAGGTACATAAGAAAATAGCTAAGTGCATGTGTCTAATGCGTGTGCCAATATATATGCATATCTTTCATTCATACCAATAATTGAAAGAAGAAAAAAAACATGGTTCTATGAATTTATTTTTTTCAAAGAAAAAGGGAAAAATAAACACTTTCTCCTAAACGTCATTTTCCCAATAATACAATCCCATGAAAAAAAGCTCTAAAATTTAAAGAGCCAGTAAATACCCAATTGGATGCCGGGATTTTTTCGCAAGTATATATCACTCCCCGCTAAAATTTCGTAAGTATGCCGGGCTTTTTAACTTTCTTATTCAAAAACATACCGACTTATATATATATATATATATATGTATGTATATATATATATCATCCATCACCCTATTTCCAAAATATATATCAACACCAGTACCCTCCCAATAACCAAAAACTCTCTCTCTCTCTCTCTCACGTTCTGCAGTATCCTTCACATCCTTACCTTATATGACTGACTCAGACACTAGCTCCCTCTACCGTGAGCCAACTAGCTAGTAGACCAACCCAATATCCATCTACCTTTTCTTCGATCCCTTGACTTTCCTCCTCCTTCTTCTTTTTCAACTTCTCCATCTTCAACAGGTTCATACACACACCCAAACACTTCCATGGCTTCGAGCACTTCTGGAAAACACCCTAGCTATAGGGGAATCCGGTGCAGGAGTGGCAAATGGGTATCTGAAATCCGAGAGCCTCGTAAAACAACCAGGATATGGCTCGGAACTTTTCCGACGCCGGATATGGCGGCGGCTGCTTATGACGTGGCTGCACTCGCTCTCAAAGGGAACGATGCGTCTCTCAACTTCCCTTCCTTGGTCGGGAAGTATCCCGTTCCGGGCTCTTCTTCCGCCTGCGACATTCGCAAAGCCGCGGCCGCTGCAGCAGCGTTTAGAATGGCGGATTCGAGAGAAGGAAAGGGAGGGTCGGAGCAGCCGTCCGAGAAGGACGATAGGACGTTGTATGGTGGTTGTGGATTTGTGGATGAGGAAGAACTTTTCTGTATGCCTAACTTGCTCCTGGATATGGCCGAAGGATTGCTTGTTTCTCCGCCCAGAATGAGCTCGTCTCCTCCTCCGCCCGATGACTCTCCGGGGAATTATTCCGACGGAGTTGGAAGTTTGTGGAGCTACTTTTGATTATAATGTTAACATTTTTTTTTTTTTTTGACGAAACCAAACAAAAAAGAAAAGAGAATGAGTACGTGAGAAAGCATGTAATATTAATTAACTACTTGAACACCATGAAATATGAATGAATTGCACGTAGAAGATCATGACATGGGGCTATAATATAGTGAAAGGCTATAGATAAGAGGGTTTGAAAAATCAGTTCAGCCAAATACATGTACAATTTAGTATAGTTGTTCTGGTTTTAAGTTATTATTAATATTATTCTGGTTTTTTTTTTTTGAGTTTTCTTGCTGCGCTCTTCTTCTTAGCTGCTTTAGATTTATCTTTATAAATTTGTTGGAGTAGGAAATTAATATGGAGTTGCTATAGAGAGATTCTAACTGTCTATCGGTCAGGCACATGTCTGGATCTGACTTTTTAAAATTAAATTTTAAATTATGATGTTTGATTTTTAATACTTTGTTTTATTATTTTTTCAGTTCAAATGATAAAATCAAAAAATTTAAATTTAAAACTTCATACTTCAAAATTTCAGATCCTCATGCTATCTAAAATTTTACTAAAGATGTTAAGTAATTAGGAGAATCTTTTTACATATTTTCTGAAATTCAAACGTTACCTTATCTGCTTTGAAAAGTTTTTTCTTTTTTTTTTTCTTTTTTTTAATTATAAAAAAAATTGTGAATTAGAAATAGAAAGTGTATGGACCACGAACAATATGGAAGTTTAAAAAACATGCTAGTTTAGTATAATGATTTCATTCACTAAATAGGCAATTAATACAGACAGGCGTTCAGGAATTTGATAATATTATGAGTCAAAGTTGAGTTGGGTCCCATTTGGCCCCATGAAATGTCAATGTCTATTTTGATGAAAGATTGAAAGTAAAATGAAATTTAATTTTTGAGAAGTAGAATGTACCTTTTTGATTAAACTGTTGAACTGTCGGGCTACAATCATGCGACTATGAACAGGAGTTGTTTCTCTTTTTTCCTTTTATAACAAACGACTTTTTCCATTTTAGCTATTTCTATTTAGCTTTATATATTTTAATTAACAAAACAAAATTTGCTTTATATATTTTGTTGATGTTACATTCTGGTCTTTAATTTATTCTTTTTCAAATTAATTTAATTTATAATTATTAGTTCTTTTAGTATAGTTTGTTTATTATAAATGTAGGTAAAAATTTGTTAAACATCTTAATAAAACTATATATATATTTTTGAAATTAACAATAAACTGAAGAAAAAAATCAAATTAAAAACAATTTGAAATGGTTTTCAATGAGGTATATTTATGTCTTTTTTTCCTTTCAAATTTATANTTAAAAATCTGTCTTACAAAGGAATTGATCTCCTTTTATATAAGGACTAGGGTTAGATCAAGAATCAATCTAAACCATTAAATATTAAGAAAGTAATCCTAAGGTTGAAAACTAACCCTAAAAATGGAAATAGCAAAAATTACAAAACTGCCATTATAATCCGAAAATAGCTAAATTACGAAACTACCATTATCATCCGAAAATAGCTATATTACGAAACTGCCATTATCATCCGAAAATATCTAAAAATTACGAAACTGTCATTCTAAATTATTTATTTTTAAAATGACGCCGTTTCATCTCCGCAACTCTCGAATATCATTATGACTTTTATTCATTGTTTGGATAACATGCTTAAATCATTACTAAGCTTCGAAAAAGTGTTCAAATCATTTGGAAACTTAAATCGATTTTCATCCATAATTCTTTTCACAAGTCCAAGCATTCCCTCTTTGATCTTCTTAACTCGAGAACGCATCACTGGTTTACTAGGTAAGATGATGTCATCATCTTTTACTCTAATGCTAGAATATGACTCTATGATGCCCGCATCAAGCATATTGTTGGGTATTTAAAAATCAATAAATACGGAATTGACATTGGAGCTACCAAAAAAATGCCGAATTGCAATACATGTGCGCGTATTCAAAAGCATATATATGTTCGATAAGACATTACGTTACGATTCAATATAGAAAAAATTCAAAATTTTAAATATTTATATTACATCTCTTATTCGACTCTGCAATGCCAAAAATACCATGGCTTCCAATTACATTTATTGCGTGCAACCCATGTCCAAAACTTAATTTATCACCTCTCTCTCTTCGTATAAATTTATAAGAGTTCTTATATCAGGATTTTGATTTGTGATAATTTTTTTTTTATCAATATCTCCATTTTATTGGTTTTTAGTTAAATTGCTTAAAATGTGAAAATGTATTAGTAGCATACANTTCTTGTTAGAGTGTATATATAAAGTATGTATATATGTATGTATGTAGACTTAATGTACATAAGTACGTAAATTAATGAAGATGATTTTGCTGTTTTACGTTGATATATATATATTGGTCCAATTAAAGTAATTAATATATGTGGGTCAAGTTTGATATGGTTTTCCTTCACATGATCTAATGTCAGCAACATCATATAATCCAAAAATACTATACATGTATGGAGTTACATTCGGATGATCATTGATCGACTCATAAGTTTACTATCAGCTCTTCAATTGTTCCAATTGTTGAGATTTTAAAATATATTATTGATCTATATTAATAAGCTATCAAAACTCACTACAAGAAAAGTGATCAGTTGCTATAAGCCATTATTGTAGGCAACTTTACTGTTTTTGTAGATGTTTCATATTTAGTTACAAAATAAGTTCGTAGGTCCGTCGTAGTAATTGGTGCATGATTAATTCTCTACAGCTGCATAATTTATTCTCAGTCGTAGCTAATCAAAACCTATAAACCATACTCAACCATGGTTAAGCTTTTTTTCGTAGCTAATGAGGAATTTTTCAGCTACGAAATTTATTGTAACTGTTTACTTTGAGCAACGCCATTGATAATGTAACTGTTTTACATTAGCTACACGTAATATTTGTCACTACCATTAGCTACAACATATTATTTGTGAATGTTAATTAAAATCTACAAAATTATAATTGTAGTAAATTGTATTTGTCTGGATATTTTTGTTCAAATGCTACGATAATATATATTGTAGCAATCCATCATGAGGGACCAAAAGTGTGTTTGTCATTGATTTTCACTAGCTACGAAATTAATTTTATCTGTAGCTATTGTTCTTTTATGATAAAATTTTGTGGCTATATATGAAACCATGATATATNTGTCGGGATATTTTTGTTCAAATGCTACGATAATATATATTGTAGCAATCCATCATGAGGGACCAAAAGTGTGTTTGTCATTGATTTTCACTAGCTACGAAATTAATTTTATCTGTAGCTATTGTTCTTTTATGATAAAATTTTGTGGCTATATATGAAACCATAATATATTTCCAATTAGCCATTGAGATCTCCACCTTCAATATTCATAAACAATATATACATCCACTCAAGCATAAAATAAATTTAACAAAAAATATACACACTCATTCAAGTGCAAAATTTTATACATATTAGAGTACTTCCATCATTTACATCTGTCACCACATGTACATCATCATTATCCACCCTTACATAAACAAAAAACTATTGGGTATATGCAGGTTAGGTTGAGTTTCCTACTTCACAGATCCAGCTAGTAGTGCCTGCTACAAAGGTCTAAGTACCCTAAGTCAAGTATCCATACAAAATATAAGCTTAGAACTTCATCATGACAATTATATAGTCTAACCATCAAGCATTGTCAAATTCATATACCTTGATGAAGACTATTGATCAAAATATATACATATGGCCTAAAGATAATTACCATTTAGAGTAAAGAGTTTTTACTGGTATATACTCAAAATATGTGAGAAGACCCTATCATTCTTAAAGTACCCTTCCAAGCTAATTTTCCTGAATCAAACAGCTGCATCAGTTTCATAATGGCCCAAATCTGCAATCAATGATGTGTCAAAATGGTTAATAAATTGACAAGTTATGTTTCATTCACAAACTGCAAAACTATTTTCTGGGTTTCCCCATACATTCAAGTATGAATATATTAATAATTTATCATATATCAAAATTAGGGACTTTACCAAAGTTTGTTGTGAAGTGTGGATGTGATCCTTTCAGTTCAAGAAATTTAGCTTGCATTTCAGCTTTAAAATTTTCAAACAATAATTGAGATCTGTATTCTATCGCATCTTGTCGAGCTCTTAATTCTGAAACCTCTTTCTCCAATTCTTCATTCCTTCTTTCAGCTGCCTCTGCTCTCTCTAATGTTTCCATTCGTCGTTGCTCCCTACGCATTTTTGATTTTGAAAAGGGCTTACCACCTTGGGCAACCAACACCCAAATAACCAGACTTTTGAGGTAAAACAATGTCAAATATATCATCTATAGTCATTGTACCTCCTTCAACTTCAGCTTGCAATTGCAATTCTCTTAATTTTTCCTACAACAATGTCAAATGAAAATTATAATTGTATAATAAAGAGCACTGATAATGAACTATAAATGTATGAACTATAAATCTTACATAAATATGCTTTGATTGTTCATCAATCCATTTGTTATTTTTCTTGCTAAAATGTGTCTCATACCAAAGCTGAATTCTATCAACTTCATCATCTTCTGTACTATTCTGAAAATGATAAAGTAGTCACATATATTAAAATCAGCAGCAATGAATTAAGTATATACATCATGTATGTGACAAACTTGTTTTTCTATGATATTGTTCTTTTTTCCTCCTAATTTGCAAAAAATATGTTATATCCAAGACAAGAAGGGTGTGGAAAAGACAATAAAAGATTGGTTAAGACAGAATAAGCATATACTAACCATTTCAGCAGACACTCGAGCGAACGACTTTGTTCCAGAACAATGATTTGTCATTCGAAAGCCCTATTTTTCTAATTCACTATACTTCTTTTCTGTCAATTCAAAAGTGAAGTAAATATTTTAGCAGATATTGTATTTTGTTTAGCACATATTTTTAAAGTTTTGACTATAAATAAACAAAGATGCATATGTAGAAGAAACTGAGGAATTATATCAAACCAAGCATGGATGCCTATTTAAGAATACATGATTTTTGAAGAAGATAAACATTCCAATGGTCAACGAACTGCTTATTATTGATAGAAGAATGATGTCTAATGGCTTCAAAGAAGAGACTTCTATAAACTAGTCATGCTCTGTCAGAAATATCAGAAATCAGAATTGTTGGGAAGGGAAAATGGAGGAACCTTGTTCTGGAATATGGAATTTTAAGAAATGGAAATACCAATTATGTTGAGAATGTTGATTTATAAGTGGGCAGTTACGTGCAGCCTAAGCTCTCTTTAACCTTGGCTCGGCAATGTATTTCTAATGCTCTATACTTGCTGAATTATTCTGAGTTGAACTGTTCTAAGTCTGGTTTAGCTATGAATAGAGGAGAATGAGTATAGTGAAATGACATCATCCAATAACTCGAACCACAAGAACTTACAGATCTAAGATTCCAAGGCATCTATTTAATATCTATCAAATACATTAATATATAAATGATTACATATTGTATTTTGACTAATTTAAATACTAAAATGCCAAAATATTACACTAATTTAAATATTGTATTTTGTTTAGCACATATTACAATAGTTTTAATAGAGTGATGATAAGAAGTAGTAGTTGCATACCTTGAATTCAGGTTATGAGAAAAAATTACATAGCCATTTCCACTCCGTTTCATTTACACCTTCCTTCGGCTTATTTCGAAGAGCTTCTCCCTTTGTCTTGAACTTGAGAAAGTGTTTGTGAAGCCTATAGCGATAACCTCTATACTGTCGATTCATAGATGCAAAGATTGCTTCTGTGTAATACTCTTCCTCATTATCCATTATAAAATTGTCCTAGATAAGATAGACAATCAATCAACATATGAAATGAAATTTTTCTTCGACAAATCAGTCCCATTTACAAGAAAATATATATAAAAAAAAACTTGATATGGTACAAATTTATTACAATTTGTACCTTATGACGATCTACCAGTCCCTCTTTGGAAGTTTGATCAATTTTCTCCCATCCTTCAACAGTAAGTGGTGCAAAACTGTGTACAATCATTCCATTGGCAGTAGTCATCATTTCAGAATAATCCCTAACTGGTCTCATCATGTCCTTACATAATTTAACTTTCACCTGTTCACCTCGTTGCTTCTTCTTTGTCAGTTCAACAGCTATGGTTTTCCCACTTCTCTTGGAAGTATTTCTGGCTGCCACTGAAAAACAATGTTGCACAAAAATTAGTTTCTACAAAGTATACCTAAATTAACTGTATTTCCTTAGCAATTTATATAGTTTATTATAGCTAACATGATCTAGTTCACTTTTGTTTATATCATCAAAACAATTACATGTTGCAATGTGTGATAGTAAATTACAATAAGATATACTAGTTTACCATCATTCTCCAATTCTTGTGGATTTTCATTGATGTTAGCTACTACACTTTCAGCTGGTGGCTGTGGATTTGCAGCTGGTAGCTCATTAGAAATTCATTCTTTTCTTTTGTATCTAAGTCTTATGTGTCTGAGTATATTTCATCATCAATTATTAAGAGTAACTTATATAATATCAAACTACCATTTGGTTGAATAATACAAATACACCAAGTTTATATTACCGTTGTTTCCATCTTTGTTCAACTCTGATTTGCTGCCAGGATTGTCAGACTTTGAAGTTGTACAGGGATGTTTAAGTTCAAATAGTGATCTTACTATTTTTCTAGGGCTTGATCTAGTCGCAATATACCCCCTTCTTCTTATTCTCCATCCTCTACCTCCACTATTTGATTAGTCTGTGCCTTTGCTTTCTATAGTAAACAAATACAATGACTTAAATAAATATATTAAAATGATGTTTCCAAAAGTAGTAAATCATTACCATTGCTGTCCAATTCGTTTGGGCTGCTAGGAATTGCAGGTTCTAGAGGTCCTACAGGGGATTTTAGTTCTGATGGTGGTCTTGCTTTGTTCCTAGGGCTTGATCTAGTCACAATATACCCTCTTCTTCTTGTTCCCTGTCCTCTACCTCCACGATTTGAGTTGTCTGTGCTACAGCTTTCTATGTTAAACAAATACACAAAATAAATAAATAAATATATTAAATGGTGTTTCCAAAAATAGTTTGTTCATTACCATTGATGTGCAATTTGTTTGGGATGCTAGGAATTGCGGGTTCTAGGGGTCCTATAGGGGTTGTAAGTTCTGAAGGTGGTCTTGCTTTGTTCCTAGGGCTTGATCAACTAGCAATGTACCCTTTTTTCCCTCTTAGTTGTCCTCCTCCTTGACCTGCACATGTTTAGTGGTGTGTGCCTTTAATCAAACTATGCAATAATATATATTGACACTCAACCAATTTGTGTAATGTATACCTAATTTTGTCATAGTTGCTACATTTGGTACCTTCTCAAATTTTTTGGACTAGTTTGTTCTTGTTCCAATTTTTGGATTTTTTCCAAAAATATTCCTCTTAATGAGAAGAAAATAATGTGAAAAGACCTTTTGTTTGGTGTGGGACAGAAAGGGAGTCCTTGAAACAGCATAATAGTAACGATGAGCTATGCAGTGATGGAAAAAGAGCTTTTTGGCATTGTGCATTAAACGGCTGCTTACATGTATTTTATGTATTGGCAATAGTGAAGAACAGAAAACAGTGTGAACAAGACTATAAGGATGAAACCAGTTTGTGGTCCTCATGCCATATTTATACTGCCCAATTGTACTTCATACATTGGGGGCATCAACATTTTATATTAATTACATAATATCAGAAAGCGAAATATTACGATATTTTATGTACTGGAAAACTATACTTTAAATGAAATGAAGAACAGGAAAGTAATTGGGAATTAAACATTATAAAATTGATACTATAATACTATTGATAATACCTTTATTGGCAGCAGGTGGTTGAAATACAGTAAAACCATAACGGCTTTTAGGATCTTCATATTGGCTCCCATTTGATTTTGAAGAATATCATGCACACTGTATAGTTGACAATTGTTTCCTTGGTGAACTTCTGGTCGGAACCTCTATTTATTTCCCCTTCAACTTACCTTGCATCGACTTCGTCATTGCTTACACTATCCAATGATAACAAAGCAAAATACATGTTATCTAAGAATACATGTTAGCTAAGAAGCAAAATACATGTTCTCTAAGAATACATTAAACAAATACTCAAAATACATGTTATCTAATAATATGTTACATAAAATTACAATATAATTAATGTTGTTGATCAACAAAATATTTCATGCCAACTAATAATACACAATGAACATACTAAAATACTTATTTTAACACAGTATAATACATATTAATTATGATAAATTGTATTCCCAACATAAGTCCAAACATGTTTGGACTTCACAACATCTATTCATCATTATCATCTCCCCTAGACAGCAAACGTATATCATTATCATCATCTATTCCAACTTCAATATCAACAAGTATATGATCCATGTTCTCCCTATGCAACAAAATTTGACCTTCATTATCCAAGGTTACATTGTCGTCCTTTCTATTACACTCTTCTTGTTGATATGGATCAGCTGCCTCTTCTGTATTTTCAGCTTCCATTTGGCCATTGTAAAAATTTCACGGTTGTTTCCTTTCAACCACTTGCCAGTCTCTACCCAACTTGACATCATTTAAATAAAAAACCTCTTCTGCTTGGCTTCCTAAGACAAATGGGTCATCCTTATACCATGTTCTTGTAACATTGAGGCTTACAAAGTTAAACGCATCTACATTAATTCTCTTCTTACAGCCAACATCCCACCAATCACACTTGAAAATTAGGATTTTGTTATTTCCCATATACGATAACTCTATGATGTCATTTAAAACACCATAAAAGCTAATTTCTTCCCCATTATGCTCTCCCCATACAACAACTCCACTATTTTGACATTTCCTATGCATCTCTCTCTCCTTAGTATGAAATCTATGCCCATTGATAATGCACCCACTATATCATATAACCCGCTTGGCAGGACCATGAGCTAACTTGAGAAACTCTCTAGCAATGCCTTTGGATCCATCAACTTCCATTCGCACAGCCTGTACAAACTGCGAGCTTAGTTACACACAATTCGCCTAACTTTAATACACAAAAATCATTGTATTATTTACAAATAAATGATCAAAGTAATACTCACCCTTTGTAGGAACCAATTAGGGAACTCACTCATTGATATGTATGCTGTACACATCAGTCTCATGTTGTCTTTGAAGCTCCTCTATATGTTCTCTACAGTTATTTTAAAGTATAGGGCAAAGTTAAACACAAATACCTTAATGATTGGCTGAAATTAGTTAAAGCTTATTACACTATAAATATTAACTTACCGTAGATACGGTTCAACTTCGACACAGTTATTCAAGACATACCACTGCACTGTTTCCCAATCATTTTTGTTGAGTTCATCAAATAGTGCTATTCCTAGAGAGCGAAATTGTTGAGCAAATACAGATAAACATTCTAACATGGGGGCATGGTGTCTTCCATCATCATTTCTTTCTAGTCTATTGAATCTCGTCTCAACATCGTCAAAAACATTGAACAGAATGTCAAACATTCATTGTCAATGTAACCTTCGGCAATAGAACCTTCTGGACGAGCCTTGTTACGCACATACCCTTTTATTTTGTGCATGTACCTATCATAACACACATACGCAGCTATATAATATAAGGTAATGTTATATAAGCTTTGATATGCGAACAGTAAGGAAATATATATTACCGTTCAAAAGAGTACATCCAACGAAATTGTATCGGTCCAGCTAGTAGTGCCTTGTCTACTAAATGAATTGGCAAGTGGACCATTATATCAAAGAAACCATGAGGAAATAGCTTTTCTAGTTTGCACAAAATTACAGCAATATCGTTGTCTAGTCGTTCCAATACTTCCACACGCAACGATCTAGATGTCAAATTTTTAAAGAAAGAACTCAATTGAATTAGCACTTCACTTACATCCTTTCTTAAACATCCACGCAATGCTAGAGGCAGGAGACGCTGTAGAAGAACATGACAATCATAACTTTTCAGCCCATTAATACGACAATCCTTAGTGTTGACACACGTAGAAATATTTGAAGCATAACCATCTGACAGCTTCAATGTCTTTAAAAACTTGCACACACTCAGCTTCCCTTTACTATCCAATACATAACATGCATGCGGAATACAAGTTGATCCATTCATGTATATTGGGTGTAGCTCTGGCCTTATACCGATAGACTTTAAATCAAGACGAGCATTATATGTGTCCTTTGTTTTACCTTGAATATTCATCAAGGTTCCAAGGACACTATCACATACATTCTTTTCAATGTGCATCACGTTTAGATTGTGTCTAATTGTAAGGGTTTTCCAATGAGGCAGTTCAGAAAAGATACTTTTCTTTGTCCAATGTAAGTGGATTGCAGGTCGTTTTCTCTTTGTAGAAAAAATTAGCGGCTTACCAAAAACTGGTTGTTGGACATGGTTCAATTGATCTAAAACTTCATCGCCATCTAATCTATTTGGTTTAACTCTATGCTCTTTTCCATCAAGCCACTTAGATTTATGCCATTTGTGATCACTTTTGAGGAAACGACGATGCCCCATATAGCATATCTTCTTCCCATGTTTCAATGACATGAAATTTGTATTATGATTACATATAGGACAAGCTAATTTTCCTTTTGTAGACCACCCCGAAAGGTTTGCATATGTAGAAAAATCATTAATGGTCCACAATAAAGCTGCATGGAGTTGAAAAGTATCCTTCAAAGAAGCATCAAATGGTTTTACTCCAACATGCCACAACTCATTCAACTCCTATATTAATGGTTGCAAGAAAACATCAATGTCATTTCCAGGTGATTTTGGTCCTGGAATGAGCAATGACATCGTTATAAATGGATCCTTCATACATTTCCAAGGTGGAAGGTTGTAGGGGACAAGAAAAACTGGCCACATACTATAAGTCTTGCTCATATTCTCAAAATGATTAAATCCATCAGATGATAGACCAAGTCTCACATTGCGCAGTTCACTAGCAAATGACTCATGTTGTTGATCAAATCTAATTCATTCATAAAGAATCTACCGGATGCCTCAAAACACCATCATTGACACGTTTTTCTTTATGCCACCTCATATCCTCAGCTGTGTTTGTTTTCAGGATCAACCTTTGCAGCCTTGGTGCCAATGGAAAATAACGTAAAACCTTAAAAGAAACTTTTTTTTACCATTTTGGTCATCAAATTTATATCTTGTCGAGCCACAAGTAGGACATTCTTCCACATATTTCAGGTCATTCCAATATAATAAAACATCATTCTTGCATATATCTATCTTCTCATAACTAAAACCCAAGTCACGAATTATCTTTTTGCTGTGATAGTAAGATTTAGGGACATGAGCATCATTAGGAATAACTTTCTTAAGAAACTTAAGCAACATATCAAATGATTTATTCGCCCATCGATTGAGCAACTTCAGATGGAGTAAGTTGACAATAAAAGACAACTTAGACACCTTATCACATCCATGGTATAAATCTTGAGTTACATCCATGAACAACCTAGTAAATGAATCCTTTGCTGGACAATTATTAAGCGATCCAGAATGCAAATCAAGTAGCAAATCCATTGTCTCATCAATATTGTCTTCCAAATAAGTGTCCATATCCTTGCCATCATTACTAATACAGTCCAATTCATCATCACTAGACTCAAACTGTTCCCCATGATGTACCCAAGGGTTGTAATTACTAACAATTCAATAAACAAACATGTGATTTTGAACTTGTCTAGGAGCCCTCTTAGAAAAATTGTTACACGTTACACATGGACATCGAATACCATCTCTACAATCAGCATTTGTGATGGCAAAAGTAAGAAACTCATTAACTCCCTTAATATATTGTGGATGTGATCTACTATGTAGTTTCATCAAATTCCTATCCATCTTATATTCCTCAAAGAGTAAAAGCAGTAGCAAAAAATTAATATGATTCCCGGTGAAAGGTAATAGATTAGCAATAACAAGACCCTAACACTTAGGCTATAGACAACAAATAATAATGGTAATAATAAGGTAATCTTTGTATGACATAATGAAGAATGTACATTTTTTTAACTTGACACAACTTTAAATGGTAATGCTAAATTTTCAGACTTAAAAGATTTCTTTTTTTCGATTTTCATAAAAGCTTACCATGTCACTGTCTAAATCAGAGATGAAAAATTGATTGAAGCTGTGATTGAGAAGCCTAGTTAGTCTATATTATTTAAGTCATTGCTGTACAATGGAATGCTATTAGTCTAATGGAAGTAGAAAGCATGCAAAAGCAATGGCATAGTTTAATTAATGTGGAATCCAAATATTTGCTACTTCTTTAACCAAAGTTGATTATTCACATGTATAGAAATCAATGTCTTTAACCAAAGATGATTATTACTATGTATAGAAATTAATGTCAATGCAGTTAATGAGAAGTATTGGAAAGTTATGCCTATTGTGAAAGAAGATCAACTGAGTCATTAATACTGTTCAAAATATGTGAAGCCAAAAAAAGAAAAAGAAAAATCAATGTTGAATCTAAATATGAAGAAATAAAGGCATGCAGAAAATGCTTGCATTGATGCCTAAGCTTCGGATTGGGAAGGGAGTAGTTCAATTAAATTGAGAAAATTATTATCTCAACAAAATGATTTGTACACTGTTTTGAACAAGTATTTTGTCGGATTGTTTTTTGTATTTTATTATGTTTCATTCGTTTTTGGCTGCCACTGATTTCTTATTTGTAATATAAGTAGAGCAATCCATAAATAAATATTTCTCCAAATTAGATCCAAAATTTAAATCACAAACTAATTAATGTTATATGTGAGTATTGGAAAGGAGGTTGTTCTTTGAAATTGAGGAATCAACAAATTATGGTTTGCCTAAATTTATACAATTATTTGCAAATATATCCTTATAGAATTTTGTGTTTTATTTCTTACTTTCAATTACATTGTTTGTATTTATTTTGCATAGTTTCTGTACTCCTTAAGGCTGTGATTCGTAGGATAGAAAAAATGAAAGGATGAGAAAGGAAAAGGAAATGAGGTAATTTTGGTTGTTTGGTTATAAGAAAATAAAAGAATGATAGAAAAGTAGAAACTAATGGAAAATTGTTAGACTTTACCATCCATAGTGATGACTAGAATAATATGCAAGACTGCAAGTATGCAAAGACAAAGATTAGTGTTACGTTTTCATATTGAAATTTTCAAGCTAGTAGATATTGGATATACATGTATGATGAGACAACGAGGATGGTTATTGATGATTTGATGATGGTTAATGAGGGGTGAGTTGTGTGAGTTTTTGAAGTAAAAAAGTAGCATTTTTGAATAAGAGATAGATAATGTGGAAAAGACAGACCAAGGATATATCAAATCTATTATGTTTTCTATAAATAAATTAATGCTCTTTTTAATTTTTGAATGAAAATTGCAAAGCAGATGAAACAAAAAAAGATAGCAAATTGTTAAGTAATATTTCAACCAGTAAACCACAACAGCCAAGCAAGAATATTGTACACAAGACAAACACATAAACTCACTTCAACGATCGAAAGGTTTATGAAAAAAGTTATCATGAGGGTAAAACTATGAGATCAATCTAGTTGTATATATACGTATATATGTATCAACAACCCAATCGATATATATTATTACACACTTNAAATCAGAGATGAAAAATTGATTGAAGCTGTGATTGAGAAGCCTAGTTAGTCTAAATTATTTAAGTCATTGCTGTACAATGGAATGCTATTAGTCTAATGGAAGTAGAAAGCATGCAAAAGCAATGGCATAGTTTAATTAATGTGGAATCCAAATATTTGCTACTTCTTTAACCAAAGTTGATTATTCACATGTATAGAAATCAATGTCTTTAACCAAAGATGATTATTACTATGTATAGAAATTAACGTCAATGCAGTTAATGAGAAGTATTGGAAAGTTATGCCTATTGTGAAAGAAGATCAACTGAGTCATTAATACTGTTCAAAATATGTGAAGCCAAAAAAAGAAAAAGAAAAATCAATGTTGAATCTAAATATGAAGAAATAAAGGCATGCAGAAAATGCTTGCATTGATGCCTAAGCTTCGGATTGGGAAGGGAGTAGTTCAATTAAATTGAGAAAACTATTATCTCAACAAAATGATTTGTACACTATTTTGAACAAGTATTTTGTCGGATTGTTTTTTGTATTTTAAATAAAGCTAGCAAATTGTTAAGTAATATTTCAACCAGTAAACCACAGCAGCCAAGCAAGAATATTGTACACAAGACAAACACATAAATTCACTTCAACGATCGAAAGGTTTATGAAAAAAGTTATCATGAGGGTAAAACTATGAGATCAATCTAGTTGTATATATACGTATATATGTATCAACAACCCAATCGATATATATTATTACACACTTTATTAATCGATATATAACTTGTATAAACTAAAGGGTTTCTTACCAGATCACATATCTTAGCCATTAACATGAAATAGTTACGGTTTTAATATATGAATGAAATGAACCACCAACGTTGAATCACATCTTTATTAATTATGCTTTCTTTTAATTTGTAGATCAGATGAAAGGCATATAAACATATCTTGCAAGATTTTATACTGGGTATATGGGACATATAATTTATACGCTATATAAATATACATATAATATAGATGCAAATTAATTATACAGAGAGAGAGAGAGATGAAGCGTGGGAAAAAGTCTGCCATGAATTTTGAGAGAGGGGCCTGGGACCATGGGGCTTAAAAATGTTGAAAAAGGTTTTAATGTCGAGAGTCGGTCTTGTTTTTGTATACCTTTTTTCTCCATCAAATCAAAAGGAAAATTGTATCTCTGTGGCCTGTGGGGTATAGTACTACTTCTTCTTTCTGATATATTGCAAAACCAATGAAGCCAAAATATATTCATCTTAATTGCTTTAAATTTTGAATGACCCAAAAGAGAGTTTCTCTTTTCTTTGACTATGGGAGACATTTATGGCCGACATAGCTAGCCTCCATTATTTCTTTCTCTCGTATTCTTCTTCACAGTCACTGGCAGGTCATGCGTCACTCTCTCTTTCTCTCTCTCTGACACTCTCTGACAACTATCAGCCAAGCTGACGTGGAGAGAATTTTAGAATAGAATTTTTCAATCAAATTTTTTAAAATGTTATTTTATTATAGATAATATTATTTTATTATAAATAAATGTTATTCTATTATAGATTAATAACAATTGTTTATAATGAAATAACATTGTAAATATATAATGGAATAACATTGTCTATAATAAAATAACATTTTAAAATTTTTTATTGAATTCTACTCTTTTGAAGAGTTTTACTGTAGTCTTGCCCATATATATGTAGCCTTGTTTTGATTTCCCCATCAAATTATATGTCAAAACCAAAATAAAAACTATCTCTTATAATTAGAGAGGAACACAGTCTAGTTTTTACAATTTTTCTGTAAAAATTTAAATTAAACCGTAAACTACGATTTAGTTTAATAACAAACTAAATCAAACTATCAGAACCACTCAAACGAAACGAAACTATTCATGAATAGTTTAGTTTGGTTCTGTTCGGTTGACTGGTTTGGCTTCGACCCATTTGTTATTGTTGCAGACTTGCAGCCCATTTTTCATTGCACTTTCATTTACATCATAAATTTCAAACCAATTAAAAGTTAAATAACATTATTATTAATAAAACATTAATTCAATTATTCATCTAAATATTATAATCCAAACTCCAATTAAAATATAAACCAATGATCTATCATTTACCTATACAGTCAAAACTTNAAATCAAACTATCAGAACCACTCAAACCAAACGAAACTATTCATAAATAGTTTAGTTTGGTTCTGTTCGGTTGACTGGTTTGGCTTCGACCCATTTATTATTGTTGCAGACTTGCAGCCCATTTTTCATTGCACTTTCATTTACATCATAAATTTCAAACTAACTAAAAGTTAAATAACATTATTATTAATAAAACATTAATTCAATTATTCATCTAAATATTGTAATCCAAACTCCAATTAAAATATAAACCAATGATCTATCATTTAGCTATACAGTCAAAACTTAATTTAATAATATAGTCTAAACTCCAAAATCCAAATTAATTTCAATATTACATTACTAAGTTCAACCTAAAAATATTACAATTCATAGTCCAAATTAAAAATATTACAATATATACTAAAAATTGCATAACACATCTCAAACATAAAAAATATTTATCATTAGTAATAAAACGTATTAAAAATATATTATATATAAGTAGGTGGTTTGTGTTTGTTCCGTTTAAAAATCATCTAAACTGTAAATCAAACTGTTAGTTATGATTTTTTTTAACATAATAAACCAAACTAAACCGTTTATCTTTTACGGACCGAACCAAACTGAACCAAAAGCAGCAGCTTCTTTCAGTTTGAACGGTTTGATTTGGTTTGATTTTGCCCACCCCTACTTTAAATAGATGATAGGTCACATTTCAAGTCATTTTTGTATTACTGTAAAATATCTTAAAAGAATTAGTTTTAGTTGTGCAAAGAAAAAATCAGTTTGAGCTATGCTGAAAAAAAAAATATATATATATATATAGCTTGAAAACAAGGATCCCATTTGGGTGAGCTCCTTTTAATTCAACAGGGATTTCATGCATAAAACCCATTCATTTTATGTAATTTTTTTCATATCATGTAATTTTTTTCATAATGTGTAATTTTTTTCCGTAATATGTAATTTTTTCCATTTTATGTAATTTTTTTCCATAATATGTAATTTTTTTTGCATATTATGTAATTTTTTTCCATAATGTATAATTTTTTTCTATATTGAGTAATTTTTGTTCATAATGTGTAATTTTTGTCCATATCATGTAATTTTTTTGTCCATATCATGTAATATTTTTAAGGAGTTTCAATAAAACCCCTCTAACAAAAGGTCACTTGAGTTTTTCCCTGAAAACAAATAAGTTTATGTGTTTGGTAAATTATGTTGATAAAAAATGTAAAAATATGTAAAAGTTACATTTAGCATTTGGTAACTTATACTAAATTTGAATTGCTTTAAATTTTACAATTATTGAAATGGATATATGATCGAATTAAATTTGTTTGTCTTGATTATAAGAGAATCAAATTTTCAAAGTAAACATTTTATCTAATTTTAAAAACTGCTGTGTGATCGCCAAACTTATCAAATAATGAGTCTAACTCTAATTGTATTAAACAAGTAAATTAATGCTAAAAATGCATGTAGAATTGATTCTGGAATTTCTAGCTAGAATCAATCCCAAACCATACCTAAGTGATATTTTGAATTAATAATAAAACTAAAAACCTAGTTGAAGATATAAAAACCTTACCACTTAACACCTTAATATGTCTTTCATTATAAGTTGAAAGGTAATTATCATAAGGTCAAATATATTTAATTATAGTCAGGCTCACATTACGTCGACA
>QANX01007653.1:0-36876 GCA_003254975.1 Ochetophila trinervis
TAGGTTGAATTAAATACGTTCGGGTATATCTGTTTTAATCAACAGAGGGGTAGCTATTTGGAAGTGCTAATTTGAAGTTATGGGCGACGCTACCGTCGCCAATTTGTTGTTATGGGCGACGCTAGCATCGCCAATAATTTTTTTTTTCATATATATTTCTTTTACAATAATAGATGAGTTGATTACAAGTACTTCAATATGTTATAAATAAAGTACTGATCGATAAATTAGCAAACATAAGTTTTTCAACCACAATATAATTTAACTATTTTATTAAATAATCTAATTTAGTTTATTAATGTACGAGTCAGCATCTTGACTTACGTACGTTCTTCGTAGCTGCTCCCACCGATGACGCTCCTCTTTGCACCCCCATTTAAAGAAGATAGAATGAAACCTTTAATATGAAGTTATGAGCGACGCTAGCGTCACCATTAAGTTTTTTTTTCCTATATATTTCTTTTACAATAATAGATGAGTTGATTACAAGATAGAATGAAACCTTTAATATGTATGAAGGTGAAGTACCTGAAGCGTATGGATCGACGATTTGTAGCTGGTCGATCATATAAAAGGAGAGCTGGTCAAAACTTTTTTGACATTTCCATATATTTTGAAATAGTTTCAGCTAAATCGAAGAAAAAAAAACGTAAGAATATTTATGCATATGTATGATTTTCTTTTCTGATGATTGTTTCTTTTACAGTAATAGATGATTTTCTTTCATAATATTGATACGTATTTATAGATAGAGAATGGTATAGGTGTGAATTGATTATTTTGGTATTGTGAAATAATTGTATGTGGTAGGTGTTGGCGCACAACTATTTCGCGACACATGCTCCAATGGGTGTCGCTGAATGTGATTGCCGTGTATATTTTCCGCGACGCTTTACTAATACCCGTCGCAAATGTATTTGGCGCGCAGATTTTCGGCGACACTTGCGGAATGCCTGTCGTGAAATGTATTTGGCGCGCTTATTTTTAGCGACACTTGCTGAATTTGTGTCGCCGAATATGCTTCGCGCCACATTTTTCGCGACGGTTTTCGATCGCGCGTCGCAATAGCTGATTTCACGCACATTTTAGCCACGTGGCTACGTCGCTATTTTGTTCAAATAAAGGCGATGCACTATGTTTGTGTCGCCGTTAGTTTATCGCGACGCAAATTTTTTGCTTCGTCGCGCATTTAGTGTCGCCGATTATGGTTTTTGGCGTAGTGCAACCTTATTTTCGTGGCTAGGGACATTCAGTGACACGCCTACTATCACAGCGTTGTGACAAAATATTTTCATAACTGATTGTGTTTTGCGATGAAAGAACTTGTTTTAGTCACGAAAACTCGCCGTTGCTATAGGTCAAATTTCTTGTATAGCGGAAAAAAAAGACTTAGAATTGTTTTTACAGCAAATATCTACTGTAAATAAATGCCCTTAATTCTGGAGAGAGTTTTTATATGGTAAAGAACTAAAGTTGGGATTACATTAATCAAAATGGCATTTCACAACCAAAATTTAATTGAAAACAGGCCAAGAAACTTGGGCAATATCTAATCTTCTTTAGAGGCCAAAATTATTACTAATGAAGTAGAAAACTAGACAAATCTCTAATGGCAACCACACCAATGTTACTAAACTCTATCTTTTCTCCGAGGTTTCCTTGGCCTTTCTGATCTCTCTTATGTTACATTAACAGTCTTAAGAGTTCGCTTTTATGTTTGGAAATAGTTATATAGAGTTAGATAAGAAAATAAGAAGGAAGACTTTGGAGTTATATGTAAGTCAATGTAGGAAAAAAAGAAAGAAAGGATAATTTATGTGAAGTTGGTGGACTTGACCATTGACGGCTTGTGCATGTATGACTGACATTGTATATTTATTCAATCGCGGATCAAAAATATAATTTGTTCTTCAAGTAACACTATTAAATAATATAGTAATTGAATTAATATTGCATTATTCCAAAGGAGTTGTTAAAACTCAAAAAGACTAAAATTAAATTGTTTTGTTCTTGAAAAGTCATTTTTAGATTTGCAATAACAATCAGGTACAACTGTTTTCTTTTACCAAAAAAAAAAAGTTAAAGCTCAAACTTCTAAAAGTTGAACGTAATGTTTTCAATCTTCGGTAAGCTCAACTCTCTTACTGAAGATTAAGAGAGAGAAAGAAAAGAAAAGCAGACACTAAAAAAACAAAGTTAGTGATGAAAGTAGAAGAGGCAAATTACCATTCACAGAACTCAATGTTGCACCAATCCAAATTACCATTCAATTTTTTTTTTTTTATCAAAATTTACACTGATAGTAGAAACTAGGTTGTGTTTGCAACTAAGGAAGATAAAAGAAATTCGCAAAAAACTTCAGCTCAAAACCAGAGAAAACTCAAAACCAGAGAAAACAAAGAATAAAAAGAAGAGTAAAAAGAAAAAGAACTGAGAGAGTAAAGAACCAACAGCAAAATAAAAAATAAAAAATAACAGTAACATGTGCTGCCTTACCTAACCTATTACAACTTTACTCATCTAATTGTTTGTAGCTTTTTTCAACAAAATATCCCCTAATTCTTGCCTAAATTATATAACAAGAAATAGGAACATTCAGTTACATTTTAACCAAGGAACTACTACATGAAAACTAAAACAAAATCAACAAAGAGTTCATGTGCTGCTAGTTAGGCTTTTCTGCACCAGCTGGTGCTACACTAACAATTTCTTTCTTTGCCACTTAGCCATTATCTTACTCTCTAAAAATATCATTTCTAACAACTACTAACTCATTCATTTTTTTTTTTATCATCTTGCAGTATAATTCTATTGATCTTTCTGTTTTAGTAAGTTTTTAGATGTTATTTATCAAAGTAAAGTTTGCAAAATAAGTACAATATTTAATAATTTGTGCTTTTTCTTTTTCTCTTTTTCCAATTTTTGTTTCCTCTTGACTTTTGATAAATGAATTAGTAAAAAGTTAACAAATGCATAAGTTTCCATTAACAAATTGCATTTGAAAGCACGTGTACATTTGGCAGAGTTGCATTTTTAGGAGTTATGGACCAAAATCACAATATATAGAAGTGTATAAAATAATCTGGAGTCCATCACATAAGAAATTTAGATTTTAATACTTAATAATGTTTCACCAATCCAAATTATATAGAGCCAGTCACAGAAAGATTAGATTCATCTATGGTTTTTCCCTCATTATCTTCCCTATTAATTTCTTTCTCTCTCTCTCTTCTTCATTCGTTTTTGCTGAGCATTTTGGTGCATATCATTGCCATATTAATCTTCCTCTTCTATTGAGCTTTTGTAGGCTTCGGCTTTGCTAATACATGTTTTGGTTGTTTGTGGTCATATTAGCAGCAAACCGTTTTTGTATAAATGATCCATTCGTTAAGTAGCTCCAGTATCATTACTTTTACAAGTCCTAGAAGAGCGTAAGAAACACCAAAAGTAAATATTGATCTGAAATACCTAACAAAAGAATTATTGTGCAATATTATCAAACACAATTTGTAAATAGAGAGGTAGGCACACAGCTGAGGTTATGGCACCAGCAGCAGTGGTTGTATCCATTCTCTCCACTGAACATCATTACCAAGCCAATGGTTAATCTGTGCATTGTTTTATGAAGAAACAATTAGATACTAATGTTCTCGGAAATATGATCCAATGTCAAACGTATAATGTATGTAACTGATGAGAAGAACAGAAACCAAGAGAAGGCTGTGAAAGAAAAAGAGAATTAGGATAGCAGGAGAGAGAACAGAGAGTTCAGAGAGAATTAAAAAATTAATAGTAAAAGAATTAAACCACTTCCTATGTTTGCATATAAGTCTTCAATTTGCTATCTTGATCTCCATCAATAACTCATCTCTCAAAGTAAAAAGGTGTTTGAATGGTTAAGTGAAAAACCAAAAAATTATTCAAGTGATTAAGTAATAAGAAATTTTAGGAATCATTGGATTAAGACAACCTATTACACAGTATGGAAATTATTCAAGTGAAAAACCAAAAAATTGCCACATCAAAGAGCTATATAGAGCAGAATTAGAATGTTTCTAAGTTCAAATTCTTTCATATTTTTAAGAAAATGCTCATTTTGTGGTCCAGTGGACAGAAAAGTTAAAATTCAAAATGCATTTAGAAAAATTCCATATCAAGCCCAATTTTATATTGATTCGGAGAGTATATCCCATTAAAACCAAAGGCTAGCTATCTGCAAATGTCTCAAGTGCAATAGTTAGTATATCACATTAGTGATTTTTGTTTCCCTAAAGATAATGCATCTATTTTGATCAAACCTTTCATAGATGGCTTTCTTTTTCGTTTTTTCAATCAAATTCCAGGTTTATTTTTTTCTGCCAAAGTTGCATTCACCAATTTTGTTCCGCATATAGAATAGAATCATCATTACTCACTAGTTGCACTCATCATCATATTAAATCTTATGTAACAGCATATGATGGCTCAGTTTGTGCAGAAAATTCCAAACACAGTACTAAATCAAAATACACCTTGGGGCTTGGTGTTCAATTTTTAAAATGAATATAAAAAGCTCAACTTCTAATTTAAAAATAGAGATCTATTGCAAATAACTTTGACACATGTTCATAAATTTGGAGGAAATTTATAAAGAATAGGCAACTCCTAAACTAGTATAACCAATCCTAAACTAGTAAAAGAACTATTAGAATTGGGAATAACAAAAAATTAACAAAAACCAAACCACGTCTACATAGCATAACCAATCCTACAATTGAGAAACAAGTCTATGAAATCCAATCAACGAAAAATAACATAACCAAATTTATAGACTATAGAAAACTCAACAGTTATCAAAGAAAACTAAATTCCACAAACCAGTTTTGCCAAAAAAAAAAAATGCAAAGTAAATTCCAAAAGGGCAAACAAAAGAAACAGCAAACTATACGCAAAAGAAAGAAAAATCAATTATTGACATATATATATATATATGTATATGTGTGTGTTTAAAAGACAAACAAGAACAGAGAATGAGAAGTGGCTTGCGCATATTTGATTGGATATTACTGATGAAATTATATAACTTGTTCCTCAAGTAATACTGTTGAATAAAAATAGTAATTGAATAACAAAGATTGCATTATTCGAACGTAGTTGGTGTTGAAACTCAAAAAATAGTTATATTGAAAATTCATTTCAGTTAGGCTTCGCAATAATATACTGTATATAGAAACCATTCAAACATTGACAAGAAATTTTAAAAAATTATAAGAAAACCCCGAACTTACCCAGAATACAAATTTATGTTAGCAAGATGTAACAACTAAGTAAAAAAAAAAAAGGGAAAAAAGAAAGAAAGAAGAAAGCAATACCAACTTACGAAGAACAATATCATCTGAGATTGAATCTTCTTCTTCTTCTCTTGGCCTTGTAGGCTGCAGCGCTGTTTACACTCATAGTCATTATTGGCTAAAAACTTGGCAGTCAAAATTCTTCCTCATGCAGACAACTTTGCTCATATTTTAAAGATTTTGTTTTTCTTAATTCGAATTCCTCCAAAATATGAACAAAGATGTCAGCGTGCGAAAGAATTCAAACCCGCTAACTTAATAGCAACAAAATTAATGGCCATGAGAGTAAACAGAGCAGCAGTGTACGAGCTCAAGAATTGCTGACACTTCCATGACTTCGAGACTTAGAGACTGCTTTCTATGTGGTTTTTTTGGTAATAGCTTTTGGTTTTTGCTTTGGTATTTATTAAGGATCTACAAATTGGGTTTGTTTTACTTTGATTAGGATTTGAATTCTATCCTCTTTAGAATTTCACTTTATCTCCAACTTCTACGTTGGCATTCTCCTTGTAGGACTCTTGCACCGGTAAAATAAAATAAAGTACACCGCTAGGTTAGAATGATGTTAAATTAAGGCTTTTTATTTTTATTTTTTTATTTTATTTTATTTTTAATTAATTTGAAAGAAAGACTAAAAGTTTATCTTTGAATGCGTAAAATAAATCAATATTTAACTTTTCTAATAGTTAGTGATTAATATACATTCTTTGGGCCCACTTTTTGTGTATAAACTCTATCTTTTGGGTAAGCGATAAGTTAATCAGGAAGAGCAAAGCAATTTTTAGAATTATTGATTGGACATCCTAATACTAAATAAAGCAAACATGCATGGTGAAAGATATTTTATTTCTGAGATTGGACCCTTTTTCTTTTTGTTTATCTTTCCTGAATTTTGGACTAATCAAACTATATATTAATTGGCATTTAAACGGACTAAATGTTTTCTATATTAATTTAATATATTCACCAAAAAAAATGTTTTCTATATTTAACTCTAATATTGTTAGATTTATTAAAATATTAACTATTTAAATTTATTTATTAAGATAATATGGTAATATTTAGTTGGTTTAATTTTTATTTACTTATACATTTAAATATTCACTTATTTATTTTTTAATTATATATCAATCTGATCAAGTTTTCTTCCTTGGCGCCCTTTCAATAAAGGCCTTTCCCTTCAATTTAAGATTCTTCAATTACACATGTAGACAGTGTGATAGTGATATTGTACCTTGTCTACTGGTATAGATAATTATGTAGCTTTAATAAGCCTTGTCATATTGGAATGGTTGCTTATCTGTTAAGATGGTTTTGTTAGAGATGACACTTTTGCTGTTTTGGAAGCAAAGCTGGAAAGCTGAGAATGATGCTGATCTGGTGTGCAAACCAGACTAGCAAAAGGAACAGTTAGCTTAGTTATGCTTTTGGTTTTATTTCAGTCCAAATGCCATGGTTACTTGTGTGTGTTTAGTCTTATTTTGGCTGGTCTTTTTGTCAGTTTTTAGTGGCCTATGTTATGTTGTTTAATATGGGTAATCAAGTCTGTAAAAGGCACCATGGTTGTATCTGTCAAATGATAGAGGTTAGGTATTTTATTTTTGTTTCTAGTCTTGTATATACCATATGTTTTTCCCTTAATGTAATGCTTAAGCTTTTATGCAAAGAAATACTATTTTTCTTCTCTAAAACTCCTTTTGGATCATACTCTTAACATGGTATCAGAGCATTAACTGATCTTAGAAGGGCTAGATTCACGCAAAGCAACCAGACCAAGTGAGTCTTGAGCTACTTGTTTTCGAGGGACCAAAAACCAGTTTAGAGTCTACTATTTTCTTCTTGTTTTCCTCTCTGAAAAACCATCGCTTCAACTCATTTTTCCAGCCCCCTCTCCACTAGTTTTCACAGGTGAAAACTATGAAATGTGGTCTATCAAAATGAAGGCCTATTTGCAAAGTTTTGACCTGTGGGAGGTCACAGAAGGAGGAATGGAACCAGAGCCATTGAGGGCAAACCCCACTGTGGCTTAAATGAAACAACACAGTGAGGAGGTTGCCATTCATTCCTCTATCTCGAAAACTATCTTTACTAGGATAATGGCATGTTCTACAACAAAAGAGGCTTGGAATAACCTCAAAGAAGAGTTCTAAGGAAGTGCAAGAACAAGGAAAATGCAAGTCTTGAACTTAAGGAGAGAATTCAAGACTTTAAAAATGAAAGAAAGTGAGCTAGTGAAGGAGTTTACAGATAGAGTTCTAAGGGTTGTAAACCAGATTAGAGTGCTTGGAGAGGAGTTGCCAGACAAAAGGGTTGTTGAGAAGGTATTGGTGAGCTTACCTGGAAGGTTTGAGGCAAAGATTGCATCCTTGGAGGAAGCAAGAGACCTCAATGAGATCTCTCTCTTGGAGCTCATCAATACATTACAAGCTACTGAGCAGAGAATGACATTTAGACAAGAAGAAACTATAGAGGGTGCTTTTCTTGCAAAGCAAAAGGGAGAACCTGTTCAGAGAATAAAAATGGGCAAGGATAGCTTCAATAAAGAAGGAGATAGGAGGAGACATGGCCCTTGTTTTCACTGTAAAAAGGAGGGTCATACATCAAAGTATTGTTGGTTTAGGCCAAATGTGCAATGCAAGAGTTGTAAGAAATTTGGCCATGTAGAAACGATATGCAAAAGGAAAAGAGAGTATGTATGGTAAAAACATATTGCCAAAAATTTGAGTCTTTATTTTTTGTACACATATACATATTAGGTGTAAGTTCATGTTTTTGTTACAGTAATTGTAATGCCCTTTACCCTCTGAAGCTTTGTGTTTTCTTTTCAAGAGCTATGTACTGTCATGTGCATAAGTATACCCATTATACATACACTTTTTTGTGTTTTGATTCTTTTGTAATGATAAATAACATAGTATGAGAGATACGGATGTGAGTGATCAAATATGGTTGTGAACTACATTTTTAATAAGAAAAAGAATAAAATTCAGTCAGTTCAAAAAGCCTATGGGTTATAGATATTGATGTTTTTGTTAATTTTAAAGTGTTTTGTTTAATTTTGTTTTTAATCTAATTTAGCTAACTGATGTTCTACATTTAAATTACTTGGAAATGTCAAGAATATTATGATTATATAAGATATATTTTGTGTCTTGGAAGTTTTAAAACGTGGTGAAGTTGGGAAAATGTGGTGAAAATCCATCATTTTAAGGAAATGTTTGTTGTTTAGACAATTTAAGAAAGGTTATAAAATATAAAATTGTGAGTTTCAATTAAAAAAATGCTTTATTCTTTGTAAAGTTAATTCTATTGGGTAAAAAAGAGAAATTTTGAAAATGTTATTTTCACAGCCAAAACGCTTACTGTACCTACCATAATTTTCGTGTCTATATGGTAAATTACTAAAGTTGGGATTAAATTCAAAATGGCATCTCAAAATGTTTTCGATTAAAGGGAGTTTCGGTGAAATAAAACCATAGGTGAATTTGATCAATTACAATTGTTACCAATTATTTGTTTGGTCTAGTAGTTAAAATTATTTAGAATACATTTTCAAATTATGGTTTCAACCAGATTTGGAAGAAATCACTAAATAAACCAATTATTTAAGTGCATTGAAATTGCCCAAAAAAATATATTCTCTGCTTTGAAGGCTAGTTAAATTAGAAATTAAACACTGATAAATAATAAAAATGAAATTTAATGTAACATTGGTGTCGTTCTGTAGTTGGTTATCACGTCAGTCTAACACACTGAGGGTGCATTTGGTACGCAGGATCGAATCGGATATAACTGGCAAGATTGGATCAAATTGGATATAGCATGATTGGATTTCTCAAATCCTGTCCTATGTTTGGTGCAATCTCGGATTAGATGACATGATTTGATATACTGTGTTTGATGCAATCTCGGACTGGACTGGATTATATTTCAATTTAATAATATATTTTATATTTTATAAATTATATTATAAAATGTAATTTTAATTATTAATTTAAAAACATTAAATATATATATATATATTATTGTAATATATTTCTAATTATAAATTTAATAAAACATAATATTATGTCATTTAGAAAATATTAAACATAATTTTATACAAATATGTAACTAGTTTTTTAATTTTTTTATACCCATACCAGGATTCTTATAAAATTGAATGCACAAATATTTTTAAATCCAAATTGATATCATAGGCTGATCCAATTTGCTGTTGCATGTTGTGAATATTACAAACATTTACGTCTTCAATAGAAAGTCTGCACTTGGTAGCTAAACTTCTATGTTTGAATACATTATACTCAAATTAACTTACTGTTTATATAAATTTCAATATACAAAATGAAAAAAAAAAAACCCCAAGGTTAAGCTGATACTTGGCTGTTCCATCAAAGTAGAATAAACCCCAATGCCTTTTGAAGTTCCCTGGCTGAATGCTTTTAGCATCTTCATCAATAAGGCCAAATAAGTAAGCATCCAAAAGCATAAATGCATAGGTTTGTTAAGTTTTGAGAGAAAAAAGAAAAAGTTCAAACTGAAGCTCTTAATAGGACAAGCTCATACAATTACGAACTCATGACAACAAAAATTTGATCACTGCCCAAATGTTCAGATACATGTAAAAAAAAAAAAAATTCTAAAGCAAAAGTGTACATGAAAGAGAAGACCAATTGTAACTCCTTTTATATGCTGAGTCTAATCATCACATTGACTTTGACCTATCATTTTCACATGTTTTATTTAATGCTTGACTAATAGATACTAATTTTTTTTTCTTTTTATCATGCTCCCATATATAGTTTTACAGAAAAAGGTATACTTCTTGGAACATACAGTCAGTTACAACAAGAACACAGTTTGAAGCACACACAAAACAACAGAATGTCTGGCTTCATGAAAGAGGGCTCTGAGTAGCTAAGCAAAGGAAGATGACATATTTTAAAGTTTAAGAGTACTTTGGTAAAAGGAAATTGATAAATTCATATAAAAGGGTAAAATTGAACTATAGCAGTACACCAACACCTTTCCTCTCTCTGCCTCTGTCTCTATAATGACAGAAAACATATTAGGGCGGCCAAGGATACAATGACAATTGTTTTCCCCGCAAGGGCATTGATAAAATATTTTAGTATATAGCATAGCACAAAATAACAATGCATAATATAATTAAATATTTCTAAAAATAAAATATAAAAAATAAAAATTCTTGAAATATACAATAGTGCATCATGAATGGAAAATTAACCAAACCATTATTCTTGAAATATAACAAACTAATATACCTGATGCTAAAAATGATGTATATGAAACCATCAACCAGTACAAATTATATCCAACTTCCAGATTTGCAAATCTAAAACTATTATACAGTTATTGAAAAAATACCTCGGGTATATCTCAATGGCCAAATGAATAAGAGGACCAACAAAAGCCCCTTGAAAGATAGCAGAAGCCATCAACACTGCAACCCTTTTTCGCTGCTTAAAAGAAACAAAATTATGAGAATATTCAAACTGGACATGAACAAAACAGAGGATGCTAGCGAATACAAGTTATAGATAATACATCTTCATAAGTTGGGGAGGAGAGTAACCACAAAATACATCCTAGACTGCCAATGGATGTAAGCAGGCTGCCAATGTTCCAAAGAAGATGCAAGTAAGCCCCAACAGTTGATGCAACTAAAGTACAGCACAAAGTGAGATAAACCTCCAAGTTTTTAGCAATTGAAGCGATTTATGTTATGTAGAAATCTATTAAAAAATTTGCTAGCTTTAATTTGAAGAGAATCTGAAATTACTAGCGGCAAATGGAATAAGAACTAGAAATTAACCCTTCGGTTGAAATCAACCAGAAAACAAAAACTAACAAGCAACCCACTCCCACCATAGATATGATATTTCAACCATCGTGGGGCAGAACAGAACATTTGCTAGTCCAGCCAAAACCCTAGACGTTCTTTACCTGTTTGAGATGAGTCTGTACAACCGGAGAGATCCAACAAAAATTCTTGAGTGACATAGTTCCATCAGTTTCTGGCACCGGATTGGGAATAGAAGAACGACGAGAAGAGGAACAGCAGAGAAGAGCAACTAGAGTTTCGGTTGAGGGAGACACTGTGAGGGAGAAGCCGAAGGGAGAAGAGGAACAACAGATTCGGTTGACATGTGTTTGTTGAGTGAAGCCGATTTGCAGAAGGAAGGAGAAGACAAGTCACGGAAGGGAGAGGAAATTTGAGTCCGGGTCTTACAATCCCGCACCTCACCCTAGGATTAGAAAACAACTAGATGCACTGGATTGGATTTAGAATCGGATTTCCTAATCCGATTTCGATGCCATCACCAAACACCGGATTAAGGGAGGATACTGAATTTCAAAACCCAATCTGGTCCCTTATCCAGTGAAACAAACGCTTCCTGAAGCTCTACAGTTCAAGTCTGGGAGACGCCATTTTCAAATAAATATTTCATATTTTTTTCCATGTAAATTATTTTGTTGTATATAGAAGAGCTTGATTCCGAAGAATCCAAGTTGTGCTACAACCAGAACTTCACAAACTAAACATACCAACAACAAAAAACAAAAAGCTAAGAAATACCGAGATCAGGAAAAGCAAAGATGAAGAAAAAACAAGACCTTTCTTGACCAGCAGTGTCCCAAATCTGAGCCTTTATAACTTTGGCATCAACATTCAAGGTCCTAGTAGCGAACTCAACACCAATGGTGGACTTGGACTCAAGGTTGAACTCATTCTTTGTAAACCTCGAGAGGAGATTGGACTTACCCACACCTGAGTCTCCAATCAAGACCACCTTGAAGAGGTAATCTTAGTCGTCATTAGCTCTGTACCCAGCCATATTAGCTGTTTCACTTTCTTCTGCTGTAAAAATTGAACAGAGAGAGAAAGAGAAAGAGAAAGAGAAAGAGAGAAAAAGAGTGAGATTGGCAGAGAATTGGAGGTTTCCTTTCGGTGGGATAGCGAATAGTGGAAAGTTGTGACTTTTCAATATAGTTTTTCCATGGTGATCTAAGGTTTGTTTAAACTTTGAATCTACCATCCTGATTTCAGGTTTGCTAAAATCCCCTTCCAGTTTACAATGGAATTGACGCAAGGAAAAGTTACAAACTTACAGGAAGCTCTTCGAACACTAAGTTTACAACCAAATGCAGAGGAAACATTATTCAACACATAATCAATTCTTCTAGGAAAGTTCTTAGCTACAAGAAGTTCCAGACATTTCACAATTTCAGAAATTATATCCAAAACTTGGAATCTTTATGACCGAGTACAGATAGGACAAACTGGAAGACAATGTGTTCCAATTCAGATTTAACAACAGAGAAGATAGGGAATGGGTGTTCAGAAACAGACCTTGGTGTCTTAATGGAGCGCATTTAATCTTGAAGGAATGACCTAAGGAGAAATCGTTGAGAGAAATCTCCTTTGAATCTTTAACCTTTCACATCCAAATCCACGGGTTGCCGATGATGTACCTCCAGGAAGACACAGCCCAGATGATAGGAAACAAGGTAGGAATCATCCACCAAGACACCTTTAACTGAAAGTGCGTGGTAGCTCGCCGGTTTCTGCGGTTTAGGGTGGAAGTCATGGTTCGGGACCCTCTCCCAACGGGGTTTTTTCTTGACAAGATCAACGATAATGATGTGTGGATACATTTTAAGCTCGAACAACTCTCGGATTTCTGCTATTTGTGTGGAAGGCTGGACCATGTGATCGGTAGATGCCAGGAGAAGAACCCGGTGATAGTCACCACTCGAAACGGGATTTCTAGAGAAATTGTGAAATTTTGGCTCCAATTGAAGGTAAATCATGTTTCATATGCTTAATTACATTGTATAATGATAAGCATTGTAGTATAGAGTTGGAGAATGGAAATTTAGGGAAATTTGTGAGTTTTTGGAATGTGTTTTGATGAAATTATGGTGATAGATTATGAATTGTGATTGTAGTTAATGTGATAGATTATAATTAAGTGATTTAGAGGAATTGTGAAGTTGATTATATATATGGTTGAGAGTTAGTAATTTTAATTGGAAAATTTAAGTGGATGATGATATAAATTTGGTTGGAAATTTAATTGTGATGAAAGTTAAGAATAAAAATTTAGGTATTAACCTCTAAAAATCATCTGGGTAAAAATATAATTAATAAACCTATGTTAATAGGGGAAAAATTGCATAAGTAATAAAAAGGGGGTTTTATTTTACATTACGGTAATGAAATATTTGGTAATATTATTTTATTGTATTACTCCGGTCTAACGACAAAGAGCAACCAACCGTGGATAGACGTCAACGCGGCATTTCTGTGAGTGGGAACACATATATATATATATATTTAAATGCATGAATATATACATATATTTTATGGTTTTGCAATATATTCAAAGATTATATGATTAAGAAATATATTTTGTGATTAAATAAGTTTTACAAGTATATATATATACATAGATTGATATATATATATATATATTACTTTGTTATTTCCTTTGGAATAAATACATACATATTTATACATGTGTTTAAAAGAATGCTTTAATTATGAATTTAAAGTAAGTATTTATGAATGTGATTAGTTTGTGTGAATTCATAAATGCATGATATGTATGTTGGTGACTACTTGAGTGATGAGTATGTCGTCGAGTAGGGTTTAATAGGGTTGGTGACTACTTGGGCAATGATTATGCCGCCGAGTAGGGAGGTTGACATTGGATATGATTAGTGACTACTTGGGCGATGAGATATGCCGCCAAGTAGGGAGATTATTTATACTTGGGTGATGGATTATGCCGCCAAGTGATTGGGCGATGGTTTATGCTGCCATATTATTTATGCTTGTGCGATGGGTTAGCTGAGATTATGAATTGCATATATGTGTGTGAATATATGAAGGGACAATGGTTTTCACAGAAAATGTTATTACCTGCTCGGTATATAATGATTTGTTCACATATATGTCTGTGGCTTTTCACTGGAGATTTAATGGTTAGCTTACCTGCTTGGCATATATATGATGTGTTCATATATATATGTTCTGTGGCTTTTCACTGAATGTCCCTCATATATTGTGGTTCATTGCTTGTATGTGCTGTTTTAATATTTCAAGACATTTTGACATAAACATATATATTAATTATGTTAAATATATATATATATATATAAATATGAATATTTTGAAATTTGGAAATTTGGAGGATGAACTACTTTCTAAAGAGATTGCATGCATAAACCAATTTTTATATATACGTTATGTATGGAATAAAATATTATTTTCCAATTTAGTTTCTACTCACTGAGTATACAAATACTCACCCCACCTTTAAATTCTAAAAATATTTCAGGTAGTTTTTGGATTTTAACCTTACTATTGTATAGTAAGTGCCGGAGCAGCAAGTTAGAGGTAGTAGTGAAATTAGATTTTACTAGTTTACTGTCTAGCTGTGTATTAAATGCTAGTATGATAGAAATATATTATGTAATACAAATTTTATAATTATATTATGGAGATTATGTATATGGATGTACTGCTATGAGTTTACTGAATTATGGTAGAGTTTGATGCATTGGAATGTTGTAGAATTTTGTTTTGGACATGCAGGTACATGTAAATTAATTTGGGGATTGTTACAAATACAGACCAAATACAATGAAAGCTAATTGTCTTCTAGGAAATAATGTTTTATAAAATAAATAAAAAACCAATACAAAAATAAATAAATAAATGGCTGCATAACTTGGAAACTATTTTATGGTTTTTAAAAACAGCATTTCTTGGGCAAATTCTTAGATCCACGGTTTGATTCCACATGTTGGCTGAGCTCTCTAAGCCCACCAAATGCATGATAGCCCTGCTCAAGCTCTTTCTGTCCAAGACACCAAACAACAGATTCTAAGAAAATGCCCAAAGAAACAGAGAGAGTAAGTGATAGAAAAAAAAAAGTGTTATAAAAAGGCTTGAAATTTTTTTAGGGCATATAGCACTATATTCTCTCTAGTGCATATAGCAAGCTTGCACTGTAGCCCCTGCAAAGTTGATTAATTAAGTTTATATTAAAAGAACAATTAATTAATTTTTAAGGATTACTAATTAAACTATTACCTCTGTAGGTGTCATGGGATAGGGATCTGGATGTACTAGTGCTAGGGGGAGGAGTACTGAGATGCTGAGCTTCATCAGGAATATTTGTGGTGTTGTTTAGATATTGATTAGTCATGAAATCTGGATTAGGGTTGGTCACAAAGTTATCCTATGTCCTGGCCAGGTATGCATACAACAACGTATTACTCTGTTGTAGGTCGCGAATGATCTCATAGAGTTGTTTGATCCACTCATCCTTTGCACTTTCTTTTTCTTTTTTTTTGATGGGTTCTTTGTCATGGAAAGTGTCAGTACTCAGTAGGGGTTACCAATTCAGGTCAATATTGAGCTCCCCAACATCTACTTTCTCCCTCAAATCATCCTGTAATATTTATAAAACATAAAAATATTAATGTAAATATTGCCTAATTAATTAATATAAATGAAATATTAAAAAGATAATATTCACAAAATTATTCAGCTTACAATCTTTTCCACAACCGCATCAGCTTTTGGTGTAAGGAATTTTCTCTCGTTATTTGCATAGCCCAACCTCCATAGAGCATCTCAGGAAAGTGGATCATTGGTCTCCAATCTCAACTTCTAAGCAAATAGGAAACAAATTAAATTAAAACAATGAATTATATTAAAAAATGAATTAAAACAATTTAACCAAAATGTAAATGTAGTTAAGCACTCACCTCATTGTACTTTGCCATAGCAAATCCAATACTTGCTAAATGATGATTGTACATTTTTTTCCTTAATTCTAAGTGTTGTTTATGAAGTTCCTGCAAGATTAAAAACGAACCTTAATTATAACATGATAATAGTAGTTTAATTAAAAAAATTCACAAGATGAATTTCTCTTTACCGCCCACTCTGGTGTTAATCGCTGCTGTAAAAATTCCTCCCATTGGTCTTGTGAAATAAATTTTGAAAATTTTTCTAGGTCGACATCAAAGATTTTTTGGTAGGGGTTTACAAATTTTGTGTCCATGAAACTCTTGAATCTCCGACCCCGACCAAATTCTCCACTAGCAATTTGTTTGCGAACATTGGGTAGTTTTCGGTCCTCTACAATTCTTTCGCTTCCTACTTGAGGAAGAGTCTTGATCATTAGGGTTGTTAGTTGGAGCATCATTTGGATCCATATCTACAAAACATAACAATAAATAAATAACAATTAACATAAAAAAATTGATTAATATAATAAACTAATATAAGTTATCGAAAAACAAATTAACAAAAAACATATCAATTCATATACAACAAATAAATCCGCTTGAATTCATTATACATTAGGCCCGTCGTAAAATCATACCAAAAACAAATTCATATACAACAAATTAATAAATCCTTCAAATTCATTATAAGTTAGGCCAGTCGTACAATCATACAAAAAACAAATTCATACACAGCAAACAAATCCTTCAAATTCACAAAATGACAAAATGAATTTAATAATATATATACATATCCGTCGTTTTTAACTGTGTTAGGTCCATCGTAAAATCAAATAACTCCAAAATATTAACATAACTGTTCAACAATTAGGATTAAATACAAAATTTAATAATTCAACATAAATACAAAATTAATGTTTGAACATAAATAATTCCAAAATTAAATTCCTTTAAATTAAATACAAATATATAAATGACTCAGCATCATATTTAAATACAAATAATTCCAAACTAAATACAATATTAACATAAATGTTAAACATTAATAGTTCCAAATATTCCAAAATTAAATTCCTTTGATTTAAATAAAATATATAAATGACTCAACAATCGGATTTTTTGAGTTTTGCCGATTATATACACAATTTGTTTTCACACAAAATGTTCACAAATTAACAAAATAGGTTTCTGAGTCAAATAATATGCAAATTAACAACCAAATTAACAAAATATATTCAATATTAAAAAAAAATATTGTATCCGAAATACGCACATCCGAGATCATACATTTGCATTCACAATATGTCAACAAACAATTTAAATGGGTTGCCAAGTACTCACCTTAAGATTTCCGGATTGAAATGACAGAGTATTTTGTGAAATAAAGCAGTAATTTGACCAAAATGAAGAATATGAGCAAACAACGACGACTTGGGTGTTTAAGGGTGTTTGGAGAAATTTGAAAATTGGAGAGAAGGAGCAGTGTAAACCACAAAACGGTGTCATTTTGGTTAAAAATGTCGGTTCCAGAGAAGGAACCATCATTTTTACCCAAAAAAATGCGTCATTAAAAACGACGGGCCATAACAGGGCCCGTCGTATATAAACCTAAGGACACCGTATTATCTAACTTAAATTAATAATTAATTATTTTAATTTATTTATTTTAATAAATTTCAATTATTTATTTTCAAACGAATATAACTTAATAATTAATTTTTAAACGGATATAACTTAATTATTTTAAACAATTTCAATTAATTATTTTAAACAATTAATATTTTTAATATTTTTAATATGTTTAATATTTTTATAAACAATTAATAATTTTAATATTTTTGTAAACAATTAATAAATTTAAAATTTGACATTTTAACCTTGAACAATTAGTAATATTTTATAAAAAATTAATTCAACTTTAATGAAATATTATAGTTTAATTTATTTTTATTAATATTTATATTCTTATATATTTGATATAATTTAAACAACGAATAATTTGTATATTTATTAAACAATACATAACATTATTCTTTATTTTTAATTCATATTCTGATACAATCATTACGAACACAAACTTTCTTGCAGTCCTCATCATCTGCAGCATTCTCTTCATTAGGTACTTGAGAAGCAAATTGAGTGTGAATCAAAGCAATATCTCCAAATGCATTTTCTTTAGACGATTCAACCTGTATGTAATGAGGAGTGCTTAATATCATCGACCATTGTGAATCACCAAGATCCTCAACATAAAATACTTGTTTTGCTTGGGAAGACAAAATAAATAGATCAAATTTGTGACCAAGTTTGTTGAAGTTGGCACATGTGAATCCACAATCATCTTTCTTAATACCATGCTTGTTGTTAACCCAATCACATTTGAACATCGAAATTCAAAATTTAATGTAATCCACATCCCATATTTCAACCACTACACCATTGAACGACATATTGGTGAATTTTGGGTTGTCGTCTTTTACACTTGCATACTGCATTGTCTGAGCCACCAAGCTTATGCCACTATTTTGTGTGAGCGCTTATTGTCTCTTTCAACTGTATGGTAGTGAATCTCGTTGATGTCGTAGAGTATATAAGTCATTACTTCAAAATGGAGTCCCAATGCTATCCATCTCAATGTTTGTGACACACTACTATGACTTTATGAGGGACATTTACATGTTTACTTCCATTGTCAGTATCTTTCCACCTCGATGCTCCACATTTAGGACAACTTTCTTGCGTTGCATACTCTTTTCGATAAAGAATGCAATTGTTGCGACATCAATGTATCTTATCATAATACATGCCCAATGCTATCGGAGTCTTTTTCATGTTGTACATAGAATCTTGCAAAACATTATCACTCAATAGCATTTCCCGCAACAACTTTAATAGTTCAGAAATTTTTTTGTCCGAAAGACCGTATTTTGATTTCAAGTTGTACAACTTTACCAAACTAGATAGTTTGGTAAAGTTCATACAACTTGGATACAAAGTAGTTTCTGCATCCTCTAACAACCTCTTAAATTCACTAGGATTATCCATGAACTTGTTACAAGCATCATTCACCATGTCAATATTATTACCCACCACATCTTTGTCATCCTTATTTATATGGGTAAAATGACTTTCAATTTTATTGTTTTTACTAATTCTACTAAGTCTAGAACAATCTCCACGATATTCTTCCAACTTTTCTCCATATAAAATCCACTTAAGATAATTCGTATCAAACCCTTTAAAATATACATGTCCTTTGACTTCTTCAATACTACTAAAAATAAATTTTCACATTCCATACAAGGAAATCGAATTTTACCATATTTATTTGCACTTTTCTCACTAAATTCTAAATTTGTTCAAAACTCTTCTAAAATGCAATGGTTCTCCTATCCATCGTTATCCATAATTTATCATTTTTATCTATTCAAACAACAATTAATTGGAACTATATGAGATGGTTTTTTCGGCCAAATATGGCTTACGTACGTGGGTTAGGTGAAGGTCCAAAGCCTCAAAGATCTAAATCGTGGAGGGTTCAAAACCTTTTAGTGGAAGTTGAAGAGGCACGAAAAAGGGAGGAGGCAGCAGTTCAAAAAGCCACTAACTTTGAGGTGCAAAACGAAGAACTAAAAGAAAGGCTCAAAGTGTATGAGGATCGTCATAACAATTATATGACTTACATAAAAGAAATGGACCTACGAATGCACTCCTTTGAGCTTAATCTACCTACTGAAACAACTCCTAATGATGAATGTACTTGTAAACTAACAGTAAAACTAATTTATTGTTAATTTTTGTTCCAATAACTTATGCGTTAACATTGTGTTGGCTGTTTCTATGTACTTAATTTGTCGGTTCCCTTAGCTTGGACTCTTTGTGAATGTGGTATTTTTTTTTGGTGAATAAAATGCAATAATGCCAAAAAGACCTCAAAGAGGATTACAAGCTGAGACAACCCAATTGATCAATACAAGCCTGATTAACAAAATTAGTTGGGATAAGATCTAAATTGTCTCTGTCAAAAAGTAGATTAATATTCTTAGACATACAATCTTTAGCTATAATATATGCTAGAGCATTAGAGGATCTCCTGTTCCAGTTGAACACCCAATTGAGATTACTAGCTCTTTCCTTAATCTTCAAAAATTCATACCTTGAGTTCCACTCTCCCGGATCATTCCTTGACTGAATATCATTAATTATCACCTGAGAATCTGATGACCATATAAGGTTATTCCATATCTTTCCTTCTGCAATTTCAGTTGCCCACACCACTGCATGCATTTCTGCTTCCAGAGCTGAAAAACATTTATGAGTTTTTGTTGCCATAAAGTCAATCTTTCCAGTGCAGTCCCTGACCACGAGCGCCACTGCTGCCTGCCCATTGTTGAAAGCGGCATCTGTGTTACATTTTCTCCAACCAGAATCCAGGGCCTTCCACGGCTCAAACTCATTCTCCTTTTGTCTCGGCTTCTCCTCGTTGTTAAGCAACTCCATGTATTCTTCCACAAGGTTCTCAAAAATGATAACCCAACTCTCCACCTTGACTGCCCCATTATAGATGGCAACATTCCTCATATTCCAACAACAATAAAAGAAAGTACTCAAAATGACCGAAGCCATTTTAGAACCAAAGTGCTTCTTTGTCACCTGATCCGGTTTAACACACATCTCCACTAAATCCTCCATGTTATTTGCATTCCAATTTCCAATCTTCCCTCCCCACTTACTACCAAAGAGAAGTGCTCTAACCACCGGACATTCCTTAAAAGAGTGTATCAAAGTTTCATTAGCTGCTCCACAAGTCGAGCAAATCAGATCCCCTTTTCCTATTCTTCTAACAACAACATTCATTGAGGGGATAACCTCAGCCAGCATACACCATAAAAACATTTTTCAGCCTTTCGTGAATCTTCAGCGACCACAAATTCTTCCATATTTCTCTGTTTTAAGTGTTACCATTTCTCGTAATCAGCTTGTACCTACTTTTAACTGAGAACCGGCCAGAATTAAGGAGCCATATCAGTTTATCTTCACATTCCACAATAGGCCACCTTATCTGTAAAATAGCCTCTGCCGACTCCTTGGTATACACTTCTCTGACCATTTCCTCATTCCACCCTCCAACTGACTCATCTTTAAACATAGCTACTCTTCTAAAATTCATTTGATCAACACCTTCCTTCATAGCTAAAGTACATCCAGGAATCCAGGGGTCAGTGACAGGGTTTATAGACATACCATTCCCAATGTTATAACAAACTCCTTTTTCCAGATTAGTTCTTGCCTCAACAATCCCTCTCCACACCGCAGAAACTCCTTCTTCCATTTTATAATCAAAAACAAATTTTCCCCGAAGGTACTTCTTGTTCATAAGAGTAACCCGCATTTTATCCTCCCCTGCAGCCATACTCCAAGCTAGTTTTGTTAACAAAGCTGTGTTAATCTCTTTAAAGCTTCTAAACTCGAGACCCCTTTTAGCTTTTGATTTGCATAACTCTTTCTAGCTTTTCAGAGCTAGATAGCCCTTTGAATTAGGACTTGCTTCCCACCATAATTTTTTTACCATAGAATCAAGAGCTCTACATATTCTGAGAGGGACTTTGCAACATCCAAAACCAAGAAAATATAGTAAAATTTTCAAGTTTGACCAGTTTGACCTTGAGTGGGCCTAGGGTTGACCTTTTTGTGTGGTTATGTTTTGGCTTCTATTTTGGTACCGTTGTGTAGAGCTTGTTGACACGAGTCCGTAGACTAGTAGTATGTTGGATTCGGAGCTAAGACCGAGAAGTTATGCTTAAAAAGTGTGAGGGGTATTTTGGTAATTTTGCAAGGCTGACATTAAAAGAGTGGGAAATGACTAAATTGCCCTCACACTTTTTCTTTTTAAATTCTCCAGAACGGTCTGGAAGGAAGGGAGAGCCCCCCCGACTGGTTTCCCTCGTGGCCTCGCCACCGCCCTTTCCTCCTTCGCCGGCAACAGCCATTTTCCTGACAGACCGGGCCAGAAATTACCGAAAACATGGAGCCAGTAGTTTCCTCTATCTACCCATACCGGTGACAGGCCGTGGAGCAGCCCAGATCGCTGAGAAACACGGTAAACCCGGTCAGCCTTTTGTCTGCAATCGCAGGGTTCCAGCGAGGAATCAGCCAACCCACCACCCAGGAAATATTGCCAGGTCGCCCTCTACCTTTCTCCTCCAAGCTTTGGTCGTGAAACCCCATGAATCGCCGGAAAGTTTGAAGAAATCGGCAGACCCATTTCTCCTCCGATCACCGGATTTCGGCGGTTTTCGGCAGTGGGTGTGGTCCTTTTCCCCTATTTCGAACCTTCTGAAGCAGAATTCACCATCCTTTCTTCCCGAATCCTTTTCAGTTGAGCAGTGCGAAGATATGGTGTTCGGCCGTGACTTTCCGGCCATTTTCCGGCCACCACCGGCGGCATTGGGGAAGATAAGTGTTGATTATTTTCCTACATTTCTCAAGCTTTAGTTTGATATATAATTTGCATATTTTAGTTGAGTAGTGGAATATTTGTTAAATTGGTAGTAGTTTTGAAGCAATTAAATTGCTGACTGTGAGGAACTAACTTCAGTTTATATATGCCTATGCATAGCATACGAAGGTGTGACCGTGGGAAAGTCTGGAAAAAAAGGTAGGAATTGTCGGTATTTGGATGTTGAATTATATATAGATTGTATGTAATTCGGTTATATATATAATTATATACTGTATAATTTGGATTAATGGTGCATTTCAAGTTATGTTGGTTGTGGCTAGTTACCATGATATTCATGTTTAAGCGCTTATAATTATGAAATACTTGATTTTGGACTTCTTTGAAAGGGATAGTGTTATTGAAGTTTTGATTGGTTGCCGATGTGAAGTAATTGGGTTTTATGAAATGTATTTTGAGTAAAGTGTGTTGTTTCTAGCTTTAGAATGACTTAAATAGAACTTGTGTTTATTGATAGTAGTTATGGAATATATTGTATATATAGGATTCGATTAATGAGTGGATGAATTGTGTTTGGTAGTTAATTTAATTGATGATTTGCGGTATAAATATGAATGTATTTATGTTTTGGTGATTTCCTTTTGAGTTTAAGATTGATTAATGATTGCTGATGTGCTCTTTTATTATTATGTGGATTTTGGTTTATGGATGTATTGTTTGGAAATGTGGTTGAGTATTGTTATGGAAATTGTGGGAAATGTGGAAATGTTGTATAGTGATGTGGATGGTGATGGTGATGATGTTGGAGAGGGTACCCTCGGCTGTATGAAAGCCCATTTATGCCACGATTCCTAGAGTCCAAGGATCGTGATAATTGCACTCAATTCCCGCCACGATGCCTTGGGGAGAAGAATCGTGATGATTGGTTACCCCTCTGTGTGATTTTAATTTGCTAAATTGTTAATGAAAAATGTGTGACATGTATATATTACTTTGTTGTTTTTCCTAGAATAAATGCCTGCATATTCATATGTGTGTTTAAGTGAATATTTTATTTATGGATTTAGAATAAATGTTGTGAATGTGATCATGTTTATGTGGATTCATAAATGCATGGTATATATGATTGATGATTGCTTGGCGAGGGGATATGCCACCAAGTAGGATATTATTTGCTTGGGAGAGGAATTATGCCGCCAAGCTATGGTTATTATTCTGTTAAATTTGTGTGAAAAGCATTGATGAAATTAAAAGTGATTAAAATATGATAAGTGAGGAATGTGTGATGAATATATCGATATTTATGTGTTTTGCTTTAATTAAGCTTCTTGTTAATTATTAGAGTATATTTTGGATTATTGATGTGATTGAAAGTGGGTTAGAATATATATTTGTCAAGTTGACTTCTAAATAGCAATTGTATCAGAAGTGGCATATTTGGTGTAAATATGCTTTAAGAACTATAGGTAGCTTGATCCTTGTTTAAACATGGTATGTAGGTAGCTCGGTTTTCATACTGAGTCCAGCTATGGAAAAATATAACGGTTATATTTTATTTTGAATGTTAAATTAATTACCGGGATGTGGTACTGTGTGGAATGTGTGCTGGTAGATTGGATAAATGTATAGGAATGTTTTCCTTGCAGGAATTGCAACTATTTGTATTTGGGGGATGTTGCTAAAATAGACGAGATACTGCCGAAATTTTTAATAAAATTTCTTGCAGTAAAGAGTTCCCCGTTTGTTGAATGTTATTTAATAATGGCTTGGTAGGAATAAAGAATTGCTTATTGGCTTAATAGAAATATTAAGTCATGCAGTCAGGATCCAGGTGGGTCGGGTCCTATCAGACTTTGTAAGTAGACATCGCGTTGATTGGAATCGCTTGAACTACAATTTTTATTAATTTAGCTTTCCCTGCTTTGAATAAAAGCTTGCGGTTCCATCATTCCAATCTTCGGTGAATTCTATCTTTCAAATATTTGAATTCCTTAGAGCGATTTCTTCCAAAAACCAGAGAGTTGCCAAGATAAATAACATTATTTCCCATTTCCTTCAAACCCGTGACCTCAATAATTTCCTTTGCTGTTACAGTTCTTAGAAAAAAGAATGTTGGATTTTTGGAGGTTTACTTCCTGTCCCAACCAAGAACAGTATAGATCAAAACATCTTTTAACCACTTCCATCTCGCTTCTTTTAGCCCTACTCATGATAAGTAAGTCATCTGCATACATTAAGTGAGTCACAGCTGGAGCATATCTATCAATCTTAATTCGGTGCAACAAATCATTACTTTCCTCTTTCATTAGAAGCCTTGTGAATATCTCAGAACATAAGATAAATAGGAGGGGAGATAGGGGATGTCCCTGTCTCAAACCTCTACTTGGATTAAACCGACCAGAAACATTCCCATTTAACAGGAGAGTGAATTCCACTGTGCTCACACATTTGAAAATCATCTTCCTCAAATGATTATCCAAACCCCACAGCTCCATCACCTTCATCAGAAAATACCATTCTAACCTGTCATAAGCTTTCTTTAAATCCATTTTCATCATCAAGAGCCCTTTATTGCCTTGGTGCTTTTTGATTTTGTGAACCACCTCCTGTGCGATCACCATATTTTTTGCCAACCATCTCCCTTTGACAAAAGCCCCTTGATTAGGGGAGATGATGTTCTCCATAACCTTGCTTAGTTTGGTTACCAGGATTTTGGCCACAATTTTAGATGAAAAATTGCACAAGCTAATCGGGCAAAACTGGTCGAAACTGGCTGCGTGGGGGGTTTTTGGGATAAGGATGATGAACGTCTTATTAGCTGAAGAGGGCATAGACTTATTCCTGAAACATTCTTGGACAAATCTGATCACTTTTCCTTTAACAGTTTCCCAATACTTCCTGAAAAATATGCCTGAAAATCCACTCGGGTTTGGACTTTTAAGCGGATGCAGCGACCAAATAATTTCCTTTATTTCCTCCTTCGAAGGACTTTTCATGAGACCACTATTATCCTCTTCATTTATAACTTCAGCCCCTAGATGATCCAAACTATCCGATAACCTTGGGTTGGTTGAGGTGAACAGCACTCTGAAGTTCTCAGAGAAATAATCCGAGATTTCCTGCTCCTCTGTGATCCTTTTTTGGTGAGATTTTATCGTCAAAATTCCGTTTGTCCTTCTTCTAATTATAGTACTCAAGTGTGTTTCTGTCCACCTCTTTCAACCAAATTTCTCTTGACTGCATATCGATTCCTGTCTTGATCTTTGCATTCTCAGTTCATTCTGTATTTTAGCTTGTCTTCCCTCCTCTGTGTCTCCCCTTTGAAGGCATTCCAGCTCATTTTCAAGGTCTTTAATTTTCTTGTGAGCAAACCCAAAAAATTCTCTATTCCATTTTCTCAAAGCTTTAGAGGTGTTGTTGAGGCTTTTGTGAAGCTTGTGCCCCTCCAGCCCTCATTTTCTGTCTTAATTCCAAGCCTTTTCCACTATCAACTTACTATTTCTATCCTTCGTCCAAGCTTGAAAAAACCGAAAAGGTTTTCGGTTTATATAGGAAGGAGGATGAGATTGGATCAATATTGGGCAATGGTCCTACTCCTCCATTATGAGGTGAGAGACCGAAGCATTTGGGAAAAGATCAATCCACTCTTTGGCTGCAACTACCCTGTCCAACTTTTCCCTGATACGAGCCCTTCCTTCTTGGTTGTTGTCCCAAGTAAACTTGCTACCATTGTACCCCAAATCCACTCCTCCAACTTTGTCCATGAAATTTCCCAGAAAAAGGCGTTTATTCCCAATTCCTCAACCTCCAGATTTTTCAGCACCTTAACTATATCATTAAGGTCTCCAATCAGACACCAAGGAGCCTTAAATTTAGATATAATATCTTCTAAACCATCCCAGAGATTGAGCTTCTCCCTTACATAAGGAGTCCCATAACTTGCAACTAGATTCCATAGAGCACCTCCATCAATATCCATTATCTCGCAAATGAACATTCTAGCTGATTTTCCAATGACCTTTAGTCTAATATCTTTATTCCATATCAACATTATTCCCCCTGCTAAACCATTTGCTTCCATGTATTCACAGTTCTCAAAACCCAAACGTCTACTTAAATTCTCCATCCGACTTCCATGGCATTTTTTCTCCATTAAGAAAACAAAATTAGAAATGTGTTTTTTAACTAGGCCCTTCAGAAAATTAAAACTTTCAACCTTTCCTAAGCCTCTGCAATTCCAAGAAATTGCCTTCTAGGAATCTGGGGGGGCATGTAATGGCCCACCTCCCCGGCCTCTTAAAAATCCAAATGACGTCTAAGGGGGGTTATCTTGCTTATCGAAGCCTTCTCCTCCATACCCATTATTTTGTGCTTGTAATCGTTGAGACCGGCTCCAAGCATCCTTCTTCCATGACCGAGATTGAGACCGATCATTGACCAATCCGTCTTCATTTTCTTGTGTTCTTCTAGGAGTATGGTTCTCCTGCACCGAAATAAAATTTTGGTAGTTGTGGTCTTCATTCACCTCTCCTGAAAAGGGAATTAATTCCATAGTATTCCTTGTGCGGGAAGCCCCTTCTCGATTTTCATGCTCATTTGATCTGTTTGGACTGCTGTCTATTATCACTTGGGCTTCTCTCTTCCGATTTAAGCCCAAATATTCCAAGCTCCTTTTAGACCCAGAGGCTTTAGAGTAACTCTAGCAACCCAACCTAACATATGATAATAAATCAGGGTCCAATCCATTAAAGGATTGTCTTTCCAGGCTCTTGAATAAAGATATCTCTTTGACTAGGTCAACAGCCCAGTTTGCAAGCTGTCCAACATTGAAATTTGGGCTTCTCATTTTGTCAATAATAGTCTTCATCAGAGCTTCCCCATAACCCACGTCAATCCTTTTTAGTGTGTAGTCAAGGGAAGAGAGTTCAGTACACATCCCCATCACATTGTCATATTCCATTCTCGCGTCAAACTTGCCCTGCTCTTCCTCTTATGACTTCTGAACATTACAAAAATCAGCCTTCCCCAGTCTTTTCCCAACTACTTCTGCAAACCGTCTATCTTCTATCATAGTCGCCCTCCGATCATCGATGCCCTCCTCCGGTAAGTTGATAAACAGTAAGCTTCCTCCATTCTCGGCTCTCAACCAAGCTTCGTATATTTTTGCTGTGATCCAGTTAGGATTTGTGATTTTTTGTTGGGATTCCAAGGTTACATCTGCCAGTTACATGGTTTAACATACTGTAGATGTAACAAAAATCCCAAAGTCTTTCAAACTTGAATTGTATCCAGATATCATCCATGGTTGCTCTGTCCATGAAAAAACCCGTCGAAATTGGGTTTCCAACATAAATTTCAATTCGAAATCTTAAATACCGTTGTGCCAACGCACTCCTTCGATTCCAAGACTCATTGTGGACTTTCCCTATTTTGTTAGCGATTTGAAAAGCTGTATCTTTGTGAAGAAAAATCAGTGGTAGTCCGTGTATTTGCACGTAAAAAGTTGAAGTAGCAAAATCTACCTCACTCATTGCCATTTCTTCTGGCCATTCTTTTAGGATAAGATGTGCACTGTTGAGTGACCACGGTCTGTTTCTGAAAATATTATCCCTCTCTTCTTTGTTTCTGAATCTGAAACTGAAGAAGTTTTCTTCTATTTTTTTCTATCTGCATCCTTCGATATAATCTCTGTTAAAGTGAATCTTCTGAAGTTTCTTGTAGTAATCACTTTGCCGAGAAGAATAAGTTCATTCCTCCCCTGTTCTCCATCGTATCCAGGTCTGAGTTTCAAACCTTTCAAAGATTCCTGAAGAGAGAGCACTTTTCCTTGAAAGTCCTCCATTGACTCCCTGATTTGATTTGATGTAAGAAAAGAAAAGAGAGAGGATAATAAAATAGCACTGGTAGAACAAAAAATGAACTAGATGACAGATCTATAACCAGTTAGTTCAGATCGTCATGGAAAACCTCTGGTATACTTTGTCATCTCCTTTGTGAATGTGGTATTCAATATATGATACATTACGTTTGAGATACCAGTTAGTTAACATTTTATTAGGTATCTTTTGAATCTGTTAAGTGCTAACATGTTAAGTTGCACGTGGGGTAAGATTTGTCCTGATTCATTAATTCTTGCTTCTAAAACTTTTGATTTATATATACCATGTCAAGTGAATCACATGTTTTGGGATGGTTAATTATAAGTAGTACGAAATATTCAAACATTACTTTAAGTTTCTGCTTTGTTATTTGGTTGTGGATGCATTATGTTTAATATTATTTCAGCACTTTAGTCACTAAAATGAATGGAACTTTCGTAACTAATTACTATGGGACTGGCAAATAATATAAATAGCAGTTATGAAAAACTTCCGTCGCTAATATAATTTACAATTCATAATGAATGTTTTCGTAGCTAATTCAAACGAATTTAGTAACAGAAATTGCTTCGTGACAAAAAGAATGCAAATTAGTGATGAAAAAAACTTCCATGGCTAATATAATTTACAATTTGGCACATATATTTTCGTGGCTAATTCATACGAATTTAGTAACAGAAATCGCTTCGTCACAAAAAGATTGCAAATTAGTGATGAAAAAAAATTTCGTGGCTAATATAATTTACAATTTATAACGAATGTTGTTATGCCTAATTCAAATGAATTTAGTAATGGAAATAACTTCGTGACAAAAACATTGCAAATTAGTAATGAAAAATATTTTGTGACTAATTTATGAAACAGTGACGAAAAACTTTGTAACTGATTGAATATGTTTAGCCATGAATCATAAAGTTCAGTCATGAATATATCGAAGTTTAGTTACGCATTGTTTCGTAACTAAATGTAACACATTCAATCGCAAAAATTGGCCCAAATGCATAAATTGGCCATTAGTTACGAAACGACCTTATTTTCGTGGCTAGGGAAATTCAGTGACGTGCCTACTATCGTGGCGTTGTGACTAAATATTTTCATAACTGATTATGTTTTGCGATGAAAAAACTTGTTTTAGTCACGAAACTCGCCGTTGCTATAGGTCAAAATTCTTGTATACTCGAAAAAAAGGCTTAAAATTATTTTTACAGCAAATATCTACTGTACATATATGCCCTTACTTTTAGATTTTTTATATGGTAAAGAACTAAAGTTGCGATTAAATTCAAAATGGAATTTCACGACCAAAATTTAACTGAAAACGGGCCAAGAAACTTGGGGAATATCTAATCTTCTTTAAAGGCCAAAATTATTACTAATGAAGTAGAAAACTAGACAAATCTCGAATGGCAACCACGCCAATGTTACTAAACTCTATATTTTCTCTGAGGTTTCCTTGGCCATTCTGATCTCTCCTATGTTACATTAACAGTCTTAAGAGTTCGCTTCAAACCTATAACAGTTCAAAGAAAAGAAAATATGGGCCAATTGAATTAAACAATTGTATTAATTATGGAAAACAAAATAATTAAAGGTTACAAATGCCTTCGAGATCAAATGATTTTTAAATAAAATTTTAAACTAAGAACACTTGATTACTCGAAGTAAATTCTAATGAGAATAAACTAAGTAGTCTATGTTGTAGTTATGTGTTGATGCATGGATCTTTTCAAAGTTTGGTGAAGCCTCTATTTATATAGGAGAATGTAGCTTACCAACTTCTTGCACTTCTGATGTAGGACTAATGCCAAATTTATTTTCTAAACCAAACATTTATACTTTTTCATTTCCAATGCATTTTCATTTCCAAACAAAGTGGGACAAAGCTATTCCAAAATAATATCTGAATAAGTTAAATATTAATTTGAAGAAATTCATATATGGTCCAAACAGTTATATATGGTTATATAAAAAAATAAGAAGGAGACTTTGGAGTTATATGTAAGTCAATGTAGGAAAAAAAGAAAGAAAGGATAATTTATGTGAAGGTGGTGAACTTGACCATTGACGGCTTTTGCATGTATGACAGACACTGTATATTTATTCAATCACCGACCAAAAATATAATTTGTTCTTCTAGTAACGCTGTTAAATAATATAGTAATTGAATTAATATTGCATTATTCCAAAGGAGTTGTTAAAACTCAAAAAGACTAAAATTAAATTGTTTTGTTCTTGAAAACTCATTTTAAGCTTTGCAATTACAATCAAGTACAACTGTTTTCTTTTACCCAAAAAAAAAGGTACAACTGTTTTTAAAAGCTCAAACACTACAAGAAATTGGCCTACAGCAACAAAAATGCTTGCTACTAAATAATTTTTGAAAAAAAAATTCGTGACTGTTTAAAAATTATATTATTTTCAGTTACGAAATTCGAAATTGTATCATCTTTACGTAACTAAAGGGTCAATTTTTTGGAGGAAAATTTTCCCTCCAAAAGTTTAAAAACCTACTGTTACAAACTTTTCGTCTTCGTGACTAAAACTATGACGTTGACTGGTCAACTGATGAAATATATATAGTCACAAAAATTAATTTCGTAACAGAAAATGTTTTTACGAATGAACATATGAAATATATGTTCTGGCCTTCTACATTCCTAAACGAACATTGGCCGCCATTACACAACCACCTACTGCCCCAGCCAGCCGAACCCAAAATCTCCGGCGAAGCCCGAGAATCTGGTTTCCCATATCTTAGCTCAAACACATTCGAGCTGGACTTCTATGCTTTGTGCGTTGAATGCAGAGGTGGGTTGTTCATATCTGCTTTACTGTTTCAAATTTTTTTTTCACAGAATTTTAACTTTCTTTTCTACAATGCATCATGAACGCAACACTATGCATGCTTTGTTTAATTACTTCTTAGTATCTGTTAATCCCTTTGATTTAGGGTTTCATTTTTGGGAAGGATTTAGTTTTTATTTAAGTTTTTATGTATTCAATTCGAAATTTGTGTGTGTATATTATGTGGATGTTTTAGTTCCAAACCACAATTTCTCGTGCATTAAGATGACTAATTTGGCTACTGATCATTGTAATTTTGCATCATTTATATATGCATATGTAATGAAATACATTAAAAAATGAGGAAAATAAATTGGTAAGGCTGTAAAAAAGTTATATGGTTAATGTGATTTCCGAAGTATATGATGAGATGAGATAGTCTTTTTAACCTTGAGCCCAACAGTCATCACCTTTTGGTAGTCTTCCTACGCTTGGATCTGGATGGGTGGGAAAAAGGAACAAATTAATAGATGTAATTGACAATCCCCGTGTAGTTTGAAACTCATCCCCCTATTATCTTATAGGAAATCCACATCTACAGTTGTACTGTATCTTCCATGGGTAAAAGGTTTTGCATTAGCGTGTTTGAGGAAATGGAAAAGAAAAATTAAATAAACCTTTTGGCTGCACTTTTTTATGTAGGTGGGTATTCTATTGGTGGGGTTTTTGATGTACATGAGCATAGATCCTCATCATCAAAAGAGAAAGTAGGCACTCAGACTCAGAGTCAGTCAATTTATAAGCCCAAAAATTCCTCCTCATCATTAATATTCATGGGTTTTAACTAAAAACCTATGACTTCTCACATGTGTTTGTGGTCTTAATTTGTGTCAATTTATAATACTTGACGAAACTAGAAGTTCTACCGCCTACAGTCCTCTCCCTCTTCCTCCTCTGCATTATTAATTTTGAATAATAAATTGGGACGTCCCAGGTAATTAAATTTGTGATTTGTATTGAATTTAGTTAAACGTAGTAACAACAAGAGATCCACTTTGAGGGAGAGATTAATATTAACAGGAGGTTACTTTTTGAGATTAATATTATAATTAGTACAAATTGGTCCTAGTTAGAAGCTCAAGTTTTTGGAATACTGACCAATATTTAGACAACTAAGGTTACTATCCCAGTTTTTTTGTGTTCTTAGTTGTTTGCTTTCAGCCTTTAATTGTGTCTAGCTTGAAAATGTTGACAGAAAATTCATTACATAACAAGACCTTTTATTTGGTGCATGTGAGCTACGCAATGTTTGACCATTTTGATGTTGCTTGTAGTTGATTACAAGAATGAAGCAGAAGTTGGGGATGCACTTGCAGAAGCATTCCAGACTGGGCTTGTTAAGAGAGAGGACCTTTTTATCACCACCAAGGCTAGTTTAATTTTTAACTCTTTTAGCTATTTTCCATCTTTGTTTGACTAATGCATATTCTGCACTGCCTAAACAGAATCTGTTTTGTTTGCTGCCTGTTCATCCGAGCCTAGCTTTGGAATTCAGACCATGGACATGTTGTTGAGGCTTGCAAAGACAGTCTGAAGAAGCTTCGGTTAGAATATTTAGATTTATAACTTGTTCACTTCCCTGTAGCCACAAAACATACTGGTGCTTCCCTCTTCTTTAATTATCATTTATAATACTTTGTATGCACCCAAAGTTAAATACCTAACAAAAAGATAAATCTCCTTGGGTAATGTAGATCCAAAAATTACATGGAACAATGCAGTATAAGTTATTATTGGTGGGGAAATTCATAGATGGTCTCTCTGTCTGATAGGAAAGAGGTGGTAATCAATGCCTATATAGAAAAATAGGGGATGAGGTGGGGGCCACGTGGTAGGTATTAGCTAGGGAGGTTAGAAAATATTAGTCCTATTTATAGAGATATGGTTAACTAAATATTTATGAAATTTGTGTATGGAGTTCAAAAATGATTTTGCTTTTAGCTATTAAAAGCAATCAAAAATTTGTTCACCATTTCTATTGAACTTTTTATCACCACCAAGGCTAGTTTAATTTTTAACTCTTTTATCTATTTTCCATCTTTGTTTGACTAATGCATATTCTGTACTGCCCAAACAGAATCTGTTTTGTTTGCTGCCTGTTCATCCGAGCCTAGCTTTGGAATTCAGACCATGGACATGTTGTTGAGGCTTGCAAAGACAGTCTGAAGAAGCTTCGGTTAGAATATTTAGATTTATACCTTGTTCACTTCCCTGTAGCCACAAAACATACTGGTGCTTCCCTCTTCTTTAATTATCATTTATAATACTTTGTATGCACCCAAAGTTAAATACCTAACAAAAAGATAAATCTCCTTGGGTAATGTAGATCCAAAAATTACATGGAACAATGCAGTATAAGTTATTATTGGTGGGGAAATTCATAGATGGTCTCTCTGTCTGATAGGAAAGAGGTGGTAATCAATGGCTATATAGAAAAATAGGGGATGAGGTGGGGGCCACGTGGTAGGTATTAGCTAGGGAGGTTAGAAAATATTAGTCCTATTTATAGAGATATGGTTAACTAAATATTTATGAAATTTGTGTATGGTGTTCAAAAATGATTTTGCTTTGAGCTATTAAAAGCAATCAAAAATTTGTTCACCATTTCTATTGAATGATTTTTTCTTCTGCTAGTTTTGTTTTATATACATAAGGAGTTGGTACCACTGCCAGTGTTTTAGATGAAGATGGAGTCCTAGAGATAGACACAACTGTATCATTGGAAACTACCTGGCATGCTATGGAAGATCTGGTTTCCAATGGTCTAGTACGTAGTATTGGAATCAGGTGAGCCAACTATTTAATTTTCTATTTGTGTTCTATTGGCTACTTGAATCATTGTATAATACCTTTATGTTATTAAAGTTTTATGCCCAGTAGAAAACAATCTCATTCTGTGCTCACAAACATGGGAAGAAAAATCAAGCTTATGCCTTCTGCTATGAAATGGCAGACATAGAGAAACACCTTGGATTTGGAAGGAAGTCTTTGGTACTTTCTAGTTTCCTTGTGAATTTACTCATGGTTGTTATTTGTATCAGTAAAGCTGTTATTATTTTCTTCATACTTTTTTTTTTGCATTTGAGTAAGTTGCATTTAAATTGTTGGTGGTATCTTCGAAGTTATTTTTCAACCTCATGCCATTGTTATAAAAGTTTAACAATAAAAGGTTCATTGGAATTTTATTATTGCTTTTAAGTTATTTCCACTCACAAGAAGCTGACTAAGCATTCCTTAGACATGAAAAAAGTAAAGCTCTACTTGGAACTTGGTCCTATGAGCTACTTTGTAGATTGATCTACATGGGGTGTCTGCTATTTAAATTGAGTTGTCTATCTTTTGCATAGAATAGTTTCTCAATGAGCGAGTATCATTTAGCTTTCTGATTTGTTTAATTTCATACTTGTGATTCATAGATTGCACTTGCCCTAATTCTTGGCAGCAGCTATTCTCATGGAGTTCATGAATTGGGTCTTGTAAGTTTTAAACTCTATTACTTTATTAGCAAATTTTGTTGAAATCTCCAAGTACCTATCATATCTTCAGTTAAGTTTTAAATGGATGCTTAGTTGTGTTATTTTTTCCGGCTTTAGGAATCAACATGTCAGATTGTTAAATCTATTGGAGACAATGTTGTCTTCCAAAAAATAGCATCAGAGGGTCTCTTATATGCTAAGAAGAACTCTGTGGACCATGAGATGAAAGTGAATGGTATATTCTAGAAATCTTATACATATTATAACCATCACCTTTTTGTCCTGCAAGCCTTCTGGTTTGATTTCTTCATATCTAAAAATATATGAGATTTTGACAATCTAATATGGATCTTGATACTGTGAGCATCTTTGATGCATGAGACTTGTTACTGAAAGCATTTTCTAGGTCCAATACAACTGGCGTAACTGGACCAAACAAATGGTATCTCATCCGCTGGTTTCAGTGTGATTTACATAAATATCTTTTAGAAGTAAACTAATCTTAGTTCATCAAGCAAGCTATTGATGGTTTTTGAATTTCACATAGACATCCACTACATCAACTCTAGATATCACTTACTCTAGGGAAATTGTGTAAACTAGGGGAAAATATTGATGTTAAACCAAAAAGAATGGAGTACACCTCCAAATGTGTTGTGCTAAGGTTTGTTTTAGGTAACTAGAATTTGATGACTCTTGTAGGACTTGATGACATTTGTTTTAGGTAACTAGAATTTAATGATACTTGTAAAATAGGGGAGGATGAACTATTTGATATGGTTTTGCCGCCCAAATCTGGCTATGTATGTGGATTAGGTGAAGGTGCAAAGCCTTGAAGATCTAAATTGTGGAGGGTTCAAAATGCTTTAAGAGAAGATGAAGAGGTGCATTAGAGGGAAAAGGCAGAAGTTCAAAAAGCTACCAACTTTTAGGTACAAAACAAGGTACTGAAAGAAATGCTGAAAGTGTATGAGGAACTGAAAGAAAGGCTGAAAGTGTATGAATGTGGTATGCAAGCTGATACATTACTTTTGAGATACCAGTAAATATTAGTTGGAAGGTCAAATTTTAGGTCTATAGTTTTTGAAGATGTTAAGTGCTAACATCTTAACTTGTACATGTTATGATTAGGTAGTGAGAAACTGAATTATCAATGCTGAAACTTTTCACTTATATATATTTTGTGAGTCAAATGTTTTGGGATGGTTAATTATAAGTAAAACATAATATTTTCATAAGTTACATGCAGTTTCGGCTTTGTTTGTTGGTTGTGGATGTGTTAGGGAACCTGTATATGTTTTATTTTAGCACTTTACTCACAAAAATGACTGTGTTCGTAACTAATTAATATGGGACTGGTACGTTTTCCATAACAACAGTTATGAATAACTTCCGTAGCTAATGTAAATAGTTATGAAAAATACTTTCGTGACTAATGTAAGTTACAATTTGCAATGAAGTTTTCTGTAGCTAATGCATGTGACTTAAGTAATGGAAACCACTTTGTCACAAAAAATACAAATTTAGTAACGAAAACAACTTTTGTGGATAATATAGTGTACAATTAGGCACGAATGTTTTCGTGGCTAATTCGAACGAAATTTAGTCACGGACATAAATATTGTGACTAAAACACTTCGAATTAGTCACGACAACCATGTCGTGACTACTGCATGAAATAGACACGACAGTTTTCGTAACTGATTGACATCCTTCAGCCACGAAACTAGCAGTTTCAGTAACGAAAAACATCGTACTTCAGTTACAAAATTTTAGAATTGGCCTTCAGTCACGAACCACCACTTTTTTCGTGGCTAGGGACTTTCAGTGACTCACCTACTGTCATGGAGCTGTTACGACGTGTTTTACGAAACTGAATGGATTTAGCGACAAAAAAACAGCCTTCAGGCACGAACGGTTGTTGTGGCTGTAGGCCGCACAACTTTACTTATTTAATTGTTTGCAACTTTTTTCAACAAAATATCTCTTAATTCTTGCCTAAATAGGAATATTCAGTTACATTTTAACTAAGGAACTATTACATGAAAACTAAAACAAAATTAGCCAAGAGTTCATGTGCTGCTAGTTAGGCTTCT
>QANX01007654.1:0-10527 GCA_003254975.1 Ochetophila trinervis
TATTTTTTAAAAGTTATGTTTTTATTTTTTAAAAGTTATTGTCATATAAGATAAATAGACAATTTTTCAAAAATCTTTTCCAATGGCTATGTCTAAATAGTCTGTTAAACTGATGTAGCATAAAAAAAATAGAAGATGTTTAGAAGACTGTCTACTTCTAGAGGGTCTGTTAAATAGTCTAATTCATTAATTATTTTTATTTTTATTAATTTTGGTTAACTTTTAATCATTTTCAGTTCGTTTTAAACACAACCATTTAAGATAACTTTTAAATAGACATTGTGCCACATAAACAGAAAAACTTTTATTTCTTCTACCACATATATTATAATAGAAAGAACCATTGGAGATGCTCTAAAACTATTGCATTTGTAAGTCAAATAACATTCTCATCTCCCAAAATTCTGGGCCAATAATATCTCTCCATCAAAGATCCAATATAATAATACTTGTAATTCACCTTGGTCTCTCTCTCAAGCAATAATTCGTTCGGCCTAATAAAACCCTTCTCAAATATTTTAGGCCAAAAGTTCTCAACTTTATTCACCCATAACCTTGCTCATATACATATTTTTGATCTCAAAACATAAATCAAATGAATTACCCATTCATCTAAGCAAACTTGTAGGCCAAAAATATTTTATAAAAGAGCCGGGGCCAAAATTTTGTCTCAAACCACATAAATTCTTCTTCGACCAAAACTTTTAGGCCAGCCTCAAAAATTCTATAAACCCCCAAATTTTTCTTCGAGGCTGAAAATTCTAGGCTTTTCGGCCGACAAGATTACTACCTAAGTCAAGGAGTTTCATCTAGGCCCAAAATTCTAAATCCACGTAACGAAAGTTCCGAAATTAAAACATGAGTCAAACAAATATATACAAGATTTTACCAACAAAAAAAAATTATACAAGAAAGTATACAAAATTATCGAGTTTATAGAGTTGCTTTGATATTTGATGATTCTTCAGAACTATCAAACCAGTATTTGGTTTAATCCAATTTAAATTTAAAAAAATGGATAACAACATAATTCAAACATATTGATTTGACGAGGTTGAATATATCTGTTTCATTGGTCGAGTTTAACGTCAAATGTTTTCCTATTTCTATTTATATTTCAATTGGAGGAAAAACAACTAAATGAAAAAAAAAGGGGAAGATATTGGTACAAGACCAAACATCAAAATAGTAGGCTTCGTTGGTACACATAAGAAGAAATAAGAGAAGAGGATTTGATTATTTTATCCTAATCTGGTGTTTGACGTGGTAAAAAAATGTTTTTTTATGATGAAATGGTAAAAAAAAAAATGTTGGATATGATTCACATAGTGCCGTCTCATTTTTCAACCATATAGTCTCTGGCTATTATCTCCGTCGGTCATCTCTCACCATCTCTTTGGCGATGGAAGTAACTATGACCAAAATCCAACATGAACAAAGACGGACTTGATAAACTGGCGTTTGCTCCAAATTTGCATGTTGTTGATGCCTAATTCCTCAAGTAAGAGTATTTCTTCATTGAAATTGGAGTTGACAATGGAGATTGGATTGGAGGTTCGTGGCTGGAATGGGGGTGTGGGTTGGTGCTGAATGGTGGCTATGGGCATTGGATGCCACCACACCAGAGGGGAAAATAACATGTGGGACATTGAATTCTTTCAACATAAAAGATCACTTTGAGAGAGAGAAAGTTTAGAGTTGGGATTTTTGGAGGTTTGGGTATTGTGGAGAGATTACGTACAGATCTAGAAGTTTGAAATGCTAAGTTTTTATTTTTATTTTTGGGAAAATAATTTTTTTTCTTTGCTTTTTAACTAATTTTGCTTATGTTAATTTATATATTTTTAATTTATTTAGGGTTTTTAAGCTGTTATCTAAATCATTAATTTGAATGATAATTATAAAAAAATATATTATGTTTTAAATTGTATAATAAATTAATAATTTTAATTTTAATTTATATATTTAAATCAGTAATTTGTTATGTTATCTAAATCATTAATTTGAATAATAAATATTTTATTATGTTATCTAAATCATTAATTTGAATGATATTTCAAGATTTAGTTCATAAAATATATAATCATAAATATATTTAATCATGCATTTACATATATATATATATATATATATATATATATGCGTTCTCACTTACAGAAACGTTGCGTTGACGTCTATCCACAGTTGATTACTCTTTATTGTTCGACCAGATTAGTTCCTTTCTCTAGTAATACAATAAAATAATATTATCAAATATTTCATTACTGTAATGTAAAGTAAAATTCCCTTTTTATTTCATATTTTCATACTTATGCAATTTTTCTCCTAATAACATAGCTTTAAAAATTATATTTTTACCCTAATGATTTTTAGAGGTTAATACCTAAATTTTTATTCTTAACTTTCATCACAATTAAATTTCCAACTAAATTTGTATCATCATCCACTTAAATTTTCCAATTAAAATTACTAACTCTCAACCAAATATATAATTAACCTTCACAATTCCTCTAAGTCACTTAATTATAATCTATTACATTAACTACAATCACAATTCATAATCTATCACCGTAATTTCATCAAAACACATTCCAAAAACTCACAAATTTTCCTAAATTTTCATTCTCCAACTCTATACTACAATGCTTATCATTATACAATGTAATTAAGCATAGGAAACATGATTTACCTTTAATTTGAGCTAAAATTTCACAATTTCACCAGAAATCCGAAAATTCATTTTGTATCCTTTTTGTCAAATCTCTAACCTATCTCACTAATCTTCAATTCCAACACTTGGATTTTGTAAAAGAGTGAGAAATGAAGCTTTTGGTACAAATATTCCGGCAAGAGGTGGCCAGAATCTCTCAATTTCTGGTGAGAAGGAAATTCGGTTAAACTCCAAAAACTCACACCTAGAGTGGTTCTTGGTTAAAATAAACCTCACCAAAGTGTTTAAGGCCCTATATAGATAACATATTTCTAAGCTTGATTTGAAAGAGATTAAAGATATACAATTTTCTTTTTCTCAAAAATGGTAGTCGGCACTCACAGAGGTGGAGGAAACGCAGTCTGAGTGAGGAAGAAAGGCTGGAGGCCTTAATTCCAATTTTTGCCCCAAAATTCCAATTTTGCCCTTCACTTAATAACACATAACACATAACTATTTAACTACAAGAGCAAAACGGTCATTTGGTAATTTTCATTATATTTTATTTTTATTTTCTCATTTTCTATTTTTATTTACTTATTTTTATTTACTTATTTTTATTTTTATTCTTATTCTTATTTTTCTTTTTTTACACTAATTCTAATTAAAATCACTAACACATAAATTTTACTCTAAGTTTTATTTCCCTTGAATTAAATTTTAAAACTAACAAATTTAGTTCACTAACAAATATTTTCATTATACTAGCATTAGTGTTATTAATAATATTATTAAACATAATTAACTCTAATTACTTTGCTAATCACTACTTAAGTTTTTAGGATGTTACAATTGAGCTCAGACAGGTCTACATCACCTCAATTCCTGAAGAAATTCAACCCGAGCTTGAAAGAGAAATTGCTCTAGAACAGAAGAGCCTTATTCATATATCTCTTGGAGAAATTCACCAAAAAGCCATGGTTTCCTTAGAAAAGATCTGTGAACAGCACACATACTGATCTCGTTTCATGAACACAGACTCCAAGTTCAACAAGCTTTGCCAAAAGCCTTACTTGCAGATTAAATGCAAGGAAAAGAAGTGTGTCTGCGCTACAAATAAGAAGAACCATTCAAAGAAATACTTTTCCTTCTCCAAGAAAGAGAAGCACAAATTTCCTTTCAAGAAAAAAGTCAGATTCTTCATAAGAAAAGACAGAGGTATTAATCCTAAATCTGATAGTTGTTTCATCTGTGGAAAAAAGGGTCATTTTGCCAAAAAATATCCCAACAGGCAGCAAAAATCTGCCCGACTCATACAACAGCTCCAGTCCCTACCTCTCTCTCTCAAAGACAAAGACGTAGACATTGAATCTCTCTATGAAAAACAGTCATGTGATGATAAGGACATTATCTTTGCCATTCATGAAACCTCCTCTGATGACAGCTCTTATGAGCCCTTGTACAAAATAGAACAAATCTATCATGTCAAAGATCTTCCTCTTCCAATTCCAAATGTGGAAATAGACATGCTCCTGTCAAAATACGACAATCCTATTAAGCTAATTGCTTATATGGACACAGGAGCCCATAAAACTATGATGAATCCATCGGTTCTTTCTTGAGTCCTCTGGACAGAGCACATGGAATATTTTAAAGCCGCTGATGATAAAGTCTTCAAAGTTAATCCAATCACCAAAAAAAAAATAGGGATTAAGTTTTTCCTTGACTGTATTATTTGGACACATGTCCTCGGAAGCAAGCTCCCAGATAAAGATCTCCTAATCGGGATGGATACTTACTTCCAAGCTCAACATCTTTGCATTCTCCCTCTCGAAATCAGGTATAAGAATCACTTCAGGTCTTATACTAATGATTCTAAGCTGTTCTCTCTTCAACAGACTCAGAAACCATACTCTGAAATCCAATCTAAGCTCCTCCACCTGTGTGCGGACTCACATGAAAATTTCCAAAAGAAGCATCATTTTCCTCTGTGGAGAAATCATGAGTTCTTCATTCACCTCCCGTTTAAAAAGAATGAAGACATCAACTCCACAAAGGCCTCTCATCCAGGATTGACTCCGGCAAACCTTGCTCTAGCCCGTGAGAAATGTTCTCAGCTCCTGGCCTAAGGCCTTATTGAGCCCACTACCTCTGACTAGGCTTGCTAAGCGTTTTATGTTGAGAAAATATCTGAATTAATTTGGAAAAAGAAAAGACTTGTTATTGATTATAAACCTCTCAATCTTTTCCTGAAAGATGACAAGTTTTCCCTACCAAAAATCCAACCTCGAGTTGCCCAACTACATAAGGCCAAAATCTTTTCTAAATTCAATCTCAAAGCTGGTTTTTGGCAGGTTGGAATCCACCCCATTGATAGGCCCAAAACTGCATTTTACATTCCTAATGCCCAATATCAATAGACTGTTCTCCCTTTTGGTCTCAATGTGGCTCATTTCCTTTTTCAAAAAAATATGCTAAAAATATTTGAGCATATTCTCAACAATACTTTGTTTACATTGATGACATTCTGCTCTTCTCAGAGTTGCATGAAGCCCATCATGTATTACTAACCTAGTTCTACAATCTGGCTCAAGAACATGGTATCATGCTCTCTGAACATAAAAGCATCTTGGCCTAGTCATCTATCAATTTCCTTGGGCTCCATATCTGTAATGGGGTTTATCAGCCCGGAGAACACCTAACTCAGGAATCGACAAAATTTCTCAATAAAAATCTCTCTGTCAAACAGATCCAACATTTTCTTAGAATTATTAATTATGTTAGAGATTTCATTCCTCAGGTGGCCCAGCACATTAGCCAGCTTTCTGCTATTCTCAAGAAAGATCATCCTCTTTGGAGCCCATCTCAAACTCGGGCCGTTAAAATTCTAAAGGAGATTACAAAGAGCTCTCCTCCTTTAAAGATCCCTAGCACAGGGCAAAAAATCATTCAGACATATGCCAGTGATGAGTACTAGGGTGTTATTTTCTTGAAGAAGATGAACAAGGAAAGCGCCACTATTGTGGCCATGCCAGCGGTCAATTCAGACAGGCAAAAAAACATTACCACACTGTCTACAAAGAAATCCTTGCTGTCAAAAATGGTATCAAAAAGTTTGAATTCTATTTACTGGGATATCACTTTCGTATCCACATGACTAACTCATCCTTTCCTAAAGTTCTGGATTTCAAAAATAAGGTCTTCCCTGACAAACAGATCTTACGGTTCAAGGATTGGTTTGTAAAATACGACTTTGCTGTCAAGCATTTAAAAGGAAAAGAGAATATTAACGCTGACATCCAATCATGGCCCCAGCCTAAGAGACTTATCTCACATATCTCTTCTTTCCCCCTGATCTTAATGGCCAATTCTCTTTATCTTCCTGATAGGGCAACCATCCAAAGAGATCTTCCTTCCAATTCTCAAAATTTGACTGGTAATCCTGTTGACAGTTTTCCTATGGATCGGCCCACAGATCTATCTCAGATACCCCCAGAATACTTCCAAGATGCCTAGGACCCTTATGAAGATATCAACATGGATTGTGATGACACCAACACTGATGTTGACCCATCAAGCCCACCTGATAATTCATTAGCAAACTGGAAAACAAACCTCGGAATGGGATCTATTGACTCGGATGACTCAGACTACAAAAATTATAATATTTCCCCCAGTAAAAACAGCACGTGAGGCTATAGTTCCAGTTTCCTCCCTTTCGATGGCTTTTTGCTTTTGCTAGGGGTAAAAGAATAGTTTTTCTCTTTTGCTTTTCTGCTTTTGGCTGCGTGTAATGTTGTTTCCTCCTTTCTCCTTCTATATAAGAAGCCTTGTCCCTCAATTGTAGGAAGAAGGAAATTTGAAATAAAAATTCAGTATGATTTGCAAAAATATGTCTAGCTAATTCTTTATGTTCTTTCTCCAAGTTCCTTTACTATAGTATGATCATTAACATTTGAGATGCAAGTATGCTCTGCACTCACCTTGGAGAAGGGATCTTGTGCACTAGAAAATGCATTAGTCTTGTGATATATGCAGTGTTTCAGGTTTTCCACTAATTTGGTAATATCCTAAAAGGCATGTGACTGTTGTGCCCAGGAGTGGCTGTTGGTGTCTTGAGCATACCTGGGTATTATCGAATCTGTTGGAAGGAAAACCATTAGTTGTTCAGTCCAATTTAATTATTTTGTTGATTGCAACCTGATTCAAACATATTGATTGGACGATAATGAATATAAATGTTACATTGATCTAGTTTCATTTCAATCTCTCTTTCAACTCTTTTTTTTTTTGGGTAAAAATCTCTCTTCTAAATTAAGGAAAAACAAGTAAACGGTATGCAAGACCATACATATATTTAGTTGTGTTTAGCACGAAAAAGTCACCATTTCTCAGCCTAAAGAAACTTTAAAAATGTTATCAAATTAAATCAAAGAGACGAGAGAGTCAGAGGGAGGAGAGAAGACTCAATGAACAAAACAATAAACATAATCATTGGAAAGTAAATTTTTATGTGATTGTCTATTAAATAGATACTGTGTCATATAAACAACAATACTTTCTAAATTTCGTGCCATATAGATTTTAATGGAGACATAGATTATATAAATAGACATGACACATAAGCAATATAGACAATATTTTAAGAAAACTGCTTCTCGATAATAGAATTTAGAATGAATATCAAACTAATGTAGTCTAAACATTGTCAATGTAAATATTTACTTTTGAATGTTCTGTTATACATTTTCTATTTTCTATAAAAGTCAACTTTTTTGTTAAAAAGTCATTATTTTTTTCTAAAAAAAAAAAATAGAATATATAATTATTTAATAGTCATCAAAAGCTTTTTTATATAATACTATAGGGCTGCATTTGGGATGCATGACTAGTTTGAATCAGATATAGTTGACACAATTGGATCAGATTGGTTACTAAGATTAAATATATTTTATATTGTTATGTGTTTGGTGCAGTGTTCGATTAGATGTTAAGATATAATATTTTGAATTTTGTGCAGTGCTAGAATGAATTATATATAATTTACTAAAATATTATATTTATTTTTTAAAAAACCTATAAATTATATATATTTTAGATTGTAATTAAGAGTATATTTTAATTTAATTTGAGATAACAAGCATAAATAAAAAAAATGATCTAATTAAATGTAAACATGATTAATTTAAGTTATCTCATGATTAAAAATAAATTTTGCTTCTATAAACCCAACACCATGTTAGCTTCATCACCATTTGCTAGTCCACATACATAATGAAAAACATTAATACTAAAACTATTGACAAAAAAAATCAGAAGCATATATTTTAATTAACAAAGAAAGAAAATGCAAAAGAAGAAAAAACTAAAAGTAGAAACCGATGAAAAAAAGAAATAACGATTAACCTTTTTATGCAATCAATTGAAAAAAAAAAAAAATCTTATTATCCTTGCCCGGTGCTAAAAATTCCATGGAAAAAAAGGAGTTTCAGAAATCCAGTTAAAGAGGATTACTTATCTTTTAGGATATTCAGTAATAAAATAATCCAATTCTCCTTTTTTTTTTTTTGGGCATCCCAAACACAACTTAGATGAATAATTTTTCTAATTGATTTTATATTTATGCTATTTAGATTTAAACTGTTAATTTTCATACTATATGTATAACAATCCATATTCACTATTAAATATGCTCTAAAACACTTGGAATATTCATTTAAAACCCAAATATAATTTTAATAAATTTCAATATTTAAAAAAATTCAAAAACTGATAGGTAATAACATGACTATAAAAAGTCAAGATGTTCTTACTATAATTTTTTTTTCTATTAAACTTCATCGCTCTTCTTCTATACCAAAACAAAACCAAGAAGATTTTATTTTATATAGTGCTATTATTTTGGAACATATTTGGTGGGTCATGAATGAAATTCACTTTAAGGAGTCTCTCTTCTCTTTGGAGAATTCAGTGCAAATTGTTAGGAACAAGTTTCAGGAATATAAGCATGCCTTTCGGTCATCTGGGAGTGTTGTGGCACTGCCTTTTGATGACTATGTTAACAATGTTTGGAATCCGCCTCTGAAGGGAAACATAAAGATAAACTCAAATACGGCTGTTAGAGGATCAAATAGCTTTTTGGTCACGGTGGCCATAAATGAAGATGGTGAGGATCTTGAAGCCCGTTGCTATAAGGTTGCCACGACTGATCCCTTTGTGGCTGAAGTCTTGGCCATCCAAAATTCACTTCTGATAAGTCTTCAAAACGGGTGGAGGAACATTTGCTTTAAATCTAATGCTAAGATAGTCGTTCAAGGTTTAAATGGAATTACTCTGGTGAACATTCACTGGTCAATAAAGCCAATTTTTAAGAAAATTATTGATCTTTGTAATCTTTTTAAGAATATCTCATTTTTGTGGTGTAATAGACAGTTCAACAAACTTGCCCATGAAATAGCAAAAGGGGGAGCTGTTAATGAGTTTTTTGGTTTTTTGAGAAATGAGTTTTATCCTAAAATTTTCTTAGTCCGCCTGGCTCATAATAAGAGATCTCTATCCTCTAATTGAGCTGGGCTGGCTTTCTTTCTCTGTAAGCCTCTTTTTGGTTTTAATATAAATCTTTCCTTCAGCCAAAAAAAAAAATTAATTTATGCTTTCCAGTTAAAAAAAAAAATTATACTTTTTTTTTAATTGCACACGTATTTTATCAAGCTAAAGTTTTGAGTTTACATACATACATATATATATATATATATATATATCTAATGCAGTATGCTTTAACAATAATTAATTTCCCATTTTTCACTTTGAAATTTGTTGAATATACAATCTGTATTGTCATGGATTTTGACATGTATACAAGCCAATGAAATATATGAGTTATATTAATGACATGTCATTTCAGTGATATGGTTTATATCTATGGCAGTTCGTAGAACTTCTTTTTGTTGTCTTAATTTTAATTTTTTTTTTCAATTTGTTTTTTCGTGGCGATTGGATCTGATGGCGGGTCTAGCTAGGACCATCCATGGTCTAACATTTGGGGAAAGGATATAGTAGAATGAAGAATCTTTTGAGTTTTGTTGATCTTGGTCTTTTATGTAAAAACATAAACTATTACTTTCAGTCACCTCTACATGTTGAGCTTTAAGGAGTGAGAGCTTGTGATTGAGATGATGGCAAGGAAAATTGAAAATGAAGAAGATAAGGAAAAGGTTCAAGAAGGAAGATAACGAAATAATGGCGTTAGGGTCTCTTTCACTAGAATTTTGTTATTTGTGACAAGTCAACTAATGCTGAAATGATAAATTTTAATTAAATGCAGTTAATTATATACTGATTTTAATACTAAAATTAATTTAAAAAAATTAAACATTTTGAATTAGCTAACTAAATCGTCAAATATCATAAATTTTTCGCTATTGATGAATCACCAATTATGATAAAAAAAAAATATTTTTTCTTTCATTAATATGGTATTTCTTTAATGGAAAATATTGCTTTATTTCACTGGTTGTGTACCATGTCTAAAGCCATGTCAATATACATGGAGTTTGGTTAGTATGCTGTATTATATTAGTTTATATTGTGTTAGTCTGTTTAATATTAGTCTGAATTATCTATTATACAGCGTTTAGTACATAATTATAGTAGACTTTACTTTTATTACATTATATTTGATTCACAGTTAATTTTAAAAAAAATAAAAAATTACACAAAATTTAATTAATGTATTATGTTATTAATTATATAGCCATTTATAATTTTGCTAAAAATAATGATAGGAAGATACAATATTACTTTAAAATTATAAAATAGTATAAAAACAAAATTTATCATATATATATATATATACATATTAGAAAAAAAAAAAAAAA
>QANX01007654.1:11171-50491 GCA_003254975.1 Ochetophila trinervis
TTTTTTTTTTTTTTTTGATAAACAGAGTTTTAATGAGTTGGAAGTGATATCATCGTGAAATATTGCTAATTTGAAAAAATAAAAGAAGAAGATATTATTACTGCTAATGACTATAGATGGTACGTGGCCTGCCGCAGCCCATCACATTTCTTCAAATTTCTAAATTTTGGTACAAAACTAAAATTACCTACTTTATCAAAGATTGAATATCATTAATATTTTTGTATTATTTATTTTTCTTTTTTCTTTTTTTCTTTTTTTCTTTTTTTTTTTTCTTTTTTGATTTTGGAGGCTGAGGTACTCCAAGTCAAAATTATTATTTGAGATATCCATTTGAATCTTCTTTTTCAACCATTAATATGGAGTGTCATAAAAAAGAATCGGAGTATTTTTTAAGTATTTTGAGTAAATCAAATTTAAGACCTAGTTTTAATATTAAATTATTAATTACCATTTGAATTGTCGATTGAAGTGAATCAACCATCCCATTATAATTAACTTTAACAAAATATAATCACATCACATGGTAATTATCTAATTAGATTTTTAATTATCTAAAGAAGCACCCTGCCTCAAGTAGATGATCAATTATTATTTACTATTACTTTATGGAAGAAGATCATTTAATTAGATTCACATATTTCATGTGAAAAAAATTAATAATAATGATAATTTTGATCTGTTCTGAACATATATAATTATTTCCTGATTGTTACTTGATCAACTAGAAATTTGCTTTGTACATTATATATTAAGAACATGTTGACCATAACTCAAAAAAAGAGTTCGTAAATGTTTAGCGAGACCCAATACCGCATTATATCCAGACACTGCTACAGGGTGCAAATTAATCATAGCAATTGGAATATAAATATACAGCATTCAGCATCATTACTCGGAATTTACGGGGACTAGTATTGAATTTGTGCATTTTAGGTTTTTTTTTTCGTTTCTTTTATTTGTGTTAACAGGGTTAGCTAGGTACATAAAAAATCGTTATTATCTTAAAAAGAAATACAAGACAAATATAATATAAACTTACATAAAAATGATAACTTTATATTATACTTCAAATTTATAAACACATTTAAATTTATTACTATAAGAAATATAGTTGATGTAGCATAACATTGGTCTCTTGCATCTCTCCATGAGTCTGCTCTTACCCAAATTGGCCACGGTAGCTCGGCAACGTCCAAGCTTTGATATCAAATTGATGTAACACAGGATCCAAATTCGCACAGAATCAAAATATAAAGCTCAAAAGTAAAGAATAGCAAACTTTTCCATTGAAGTACTCTGTGTTATAAACTTGCAAACTTCTCTGGAATCTTCCAAAATTGAATTAGAACATAAATAACTTGAAAAAGCACCTTTTGGTAGTTTTTAAAGCCAACAAAAGAAGTGACTCAGCAAATACACAACAAAATAGCTAAACTAACTAAATCGGCAAAATAAAGATGCCAAAACTAAAGACACGTGCAGCAAACGCTATTAAGTAAACAAAATGTATAAGTTGGATAACGTTGTTTCTCGCAACGACTAGTTTATTTAAAAACTAAAATGATACTTTAATCCCCCTTCTTCAATTCTTCCCACCATAGAAGAACTCATCCTCGAGTTCTAAAGTAGCAGTGTCAGTGCCCATCTTGATCCAGGTTAACGCAACCATTTCTATGATGTCACAGGTAATGATATCGATTTAGTTGTTTCCAATGGATAGAGAAATGTTTCTCTGCTCTGTAACAGCAGTGTTAACACCCTTCTCGATCCAGTCCACCCTATAATGTTGAGGATGTGGCATAATTGGTAATTGCAAAGCTCTGACCAATGACTTAGATACCACATTCTCATAGCTACCACTATCCTTTGACTGTGTATCTTGTTATAAATATGGCGTTCCCTTGAGAAGGTGTGTAACTTAGATGATAGTAGGATTTTCTGAAGCATCACATGACTGGTTCCTTTTCATCCCCTTCGACTAGGTCAGTTGGTTCTCATTCTTCTTCACCATATGCTAATTCCTTAGTATAAAATCCTTCATTGTCCTCTTGAATCTGTAAAATTCTCCTATGCGGACAGTCATTGGATTTATGCCTCACTTGTTTGCATCTAAAACATTTCAAAGGAAAAGTTTTATGGTATGGGTTAGATGGTTTGGTGTTCGGTATAGGTTGTTTCCCATTCTATTTGTGTTTGGGATTATGGTTGTGTTTGAGGTGGGAATTCTAGGTAGTTTGTGGTCCAAAAGTGAAGTGGTTGAGCAGTTATAATTGATATCAGAGCCTCTCATATGATTATATGTGAATTTAGTTTACGAAGCAAGTTTTTGATGTTTGTTTAGATACTTGTCACCTAGGTTTCTATATTTGTTAGATCAAGTTATTAGATATATTAATTAATTTTTGTTCATATTATTTATGTTAATTATGGATGTTTATAGCTTAATCAGTAGTTAGATATTTGTCTGTTTTTTATTGGAGTTTGTAACAGAAAGGTTGGTCATGAGATTAAGTTTCCTCCCTGATTTTATACATTATTTGTATTTTTATTTATTTATTTTAATTGTTGTAAGTTAAAATATTTTGGAAAAACACCCATATATCTATATGAACAACCTTGCAGTTTGGGCAAACAACGGCGGATCTAAACACCTTCATAGGCAACGACCACCCAGATAAGGAAGAGACGACTAGACTTGAGGCAGCGCAACCCAAGATAGGGTGGCACATTCTCCCACTTGCCAATGGAAGTCTTTGAGAGTGGGCTTCACTCATCGGTCTGCTCCTGGCGCGTGGGGGAGCATGCGAGCTCTTCTCAACGGCTGCTTCTGGGAGATGCCTCCTTCTGTGGTGGCGAACCTTTTCCTAGACCATTTTTGGTGTTGGCAGATTGTTGTTTGTACAATTTTTCTGATTTTAATATGACTATGTTATGGTTCAAAGGGTTTTGATACTAATTTTATTTTTGGGCATTTTATGTCTTAGTTAACTGAAATTAATTAGGACCAAATGAACCTGGAAATTATTCAATAAGAAAACAAGGTGAATTGGGCCTATACAAGTTTTATTTGAGCTTGTAATTTTAATTCATTTAGGATACCATGAATTAGTGTTATTTATTTTATTTATGGATGGTTTAAATTATTTGCTATTAATATTATTTAGAGGAAATTACACGTGGGATACCTAAACTATATCAGGTGTTACATTTAGATACCTGAACTCACATTTTTCAACACCGTTAATACTTTTCGTCATTTCCGTCCAATTTTATCCGTTAAAATCACTTGAAGACCGCATGCGGAAGAAACTCAGGGGCATTGAGCATCATTTTCTCTCTCTATTCTTCGAAGAAGAGGGAATTTCGAAGTTTCATTTTAATTCTGGTCTACAAAATTGAATTTCTTTTCCTGCCTACAAATATATAATAAGTGCATGTAGCCCTTTTTAAGTTTTCACCATTGGTGGTCTCGTAGTAGTAAAGAGTCACTCAAAACCATCAGCATCACCATGGCTTTCACCTAATTCTGGTACATCCTCCTACTAGTTCATTTCAGCGTTTTCCATTGATTTTTGATGTTGGCATAAACTACGGTATGCTCGGGAACAAGCTTCCATCTCCAAAGAAAGTAGCCCAGCTCCTCCAATCCACGCTTATCAGCAAGGTCAAAATCTACGACACTAACCCTAAAATCCTAGAGGCCTTTTCCAACACCAGAATCTACCTTATCGTGGTCGTCGAGAACTTCTACATTTCCAACATCAACTCCGACGTCGCGGGGGAGCCAATGAATGGTTCGCCAAAATCTACAACACCAACCTTGAAATCCTGGAGGCCTTTTACAAGACCGGAATCGACCTCATCGTGGCCGTTGAGAACTTCTGCGTTTCCAACATCAGCTCCAACGTCTTGGCGGTCGATGAATGGTTCGGCACCTGTATCATCCTCCTCATTCCTGCCACTTCCATTGTAGGCATTGCCATAGGAAATGAATACTTAACGACCACAAGTACCAACAATATTAATGGCGGTGAAGGCGAATTCGACCCAAACAGTGCTTTGGTCCAAGCCATGCAGAACTTGGATGCCATCCTAGTGTCTTGAGGATTGAAGCGCAAGATAAAGGTCTCCACACCGCACAACATGGCCATTATGGCTTCCTCTTTTCCTCTTTCCTCTTCGAATTTCATACCAATCTAGTGCAGACCATGGAAGCCATTGTTGGAATCTTGACCAACATGTCAATTCCATTCATGGTGAACGCCTATCCGTATTTCACATACAGAGACAACCCTAGCACCGTTAATCTGGAATAGGCACTGCTGGAGAACTCAACCTCAACCTCGATTAAAGATCCCAAAGGCTACGTGTACACCAACATGCTCGATGCACAGATCGATGCGGTTTTTTCAGCTATAAATGCTCTGGGATTCATAAATTGGACAGTGGAAATTACGGTGTCAGAATCCGGATGGCTGTCGAAGGTATACATTGTGGCCACCCTGTAGAATGCGAAGACCTACAACGCGAGGCTAATCGAATCCCCATAGTCCATTAACAGAGAGCCCAAAGGCAGGATCAACATTTTTTGTGTTTGCTCTATTCAATAAGAACAAGAAGAAAATGAGTGCGAAGGAGAGAAACTTTGGGATCTTAAACGGCGACGGGTCTAAGGTGTACAATTTGGATTTGAGCTGCTCTAGCCCTAATTTGTTTAATTTCTAATCAGCAACTTCAAAGAATAGAAGAACAGGGAGAGGAAATGACGCTCATTACCCATGAGTTTCCTCCGCACGCTGTTTGCACGTGATTTTAACTGATAAAATTGGACGAAAATGACGAAAAATATTAATAGTGTTGAAAAATGTGAGTTCATGTATCTGATTGCAACAAAAAAAAGTTTGGGTACCTAAGTGTAACACCCGATATAGTTCAGGTATCCCACATGTAATTTCCTTTATTATTTATGTGATGACATATCATATAGAATAGACAGTGTTATATTAATTTTATCAATTACATGTGCATAATAACTATTATATAAGTTATTATTGTTTTCAAATAAAATATTCAATGGATGAAGGTTTGAATTAATTTTTAAAAAGGCCCTTACGGGCTACTTTATGGGTCCAATAATAAAATGATCAAGCGATGCCCCAATGGATAAACATGGTTGGATTTTATTGGATTGGACCTTAATAAACGTTTAAAATTTTAATAAGGTTGTTTGACCCAATGTTTACAATTCTTGGATATTAAGAAAATTTTGAAACTAAACAGTAGTTATTAACATTCAAACTTGATTCAATTTTTACCCTCCCAACGAGGCTATATCAATTTTATTAAGGGCCAAAAGTTATTAAAAACAATGGTTGATAGTCTAAAATGATAAAGTTATTTTGAGTGGAGTTAAAATTGTTAACATGGAAGGTTTTGTCTAAAGAGATTGAGACTTAAGTATGTCCGTTCGTGACACCCCAGTCTTTCCTTGGAACTAACCTAGTAGGATATTTTTTCTTCCATGTTCAAATTTGGTTTGTTATACATGTCTTATCCAACGTAAGCATTTACAATAAAGTTTGCTGGGGGAGAAGGTACGATTTGAGGTTTGTGTAGGTTTTGGTTTCTCTGAGGAGAAGCCAGATGGATTCCACCTGTTTAGGGTTTTGGTTGAAGCTCTGGACAATTGTTTTTCCACTATATTTGCTAGATTCACAGCATCATTTAAGTTCTATATAGCACTCAATTCCAATCTCTCTTGAATTGGTATATTAAGACCATTAGCATACCTAAAAATTTGCTACCGTTTTTACTCATTCAGGTCATTACTAGAACTTAAGCAGAAAAACTCTTCAATGTAGTAATTAACAATTCTACCATGTTGTTGACATTGATGATATTGTCGGTAAATCATTTGATCATAGTTTATGGGTGGAAATCTTGCCATTAAGAGCTGTTTCATCAATTCCCATGTCTTAATTTTCTATTTTCCTTCCTTCAATAGGTTCATCTGCAACCTCTCAACCATTCTCCCCCCCCCCCCCAAAGGTTAAGATATATGCAGCCAGTTAACAAAATCATCAATAAGCAAATGCCCATTAAAAAGTGGAATATCAATTTTGATTTTATAATCTGTAAAATTGGAGTTTTGAGAATACCTCCTTTGATTTTCCATTATGTGTCCAAAACATGGTTCATCAAAACGTATATAGCTTCAGCTTCATCTTGATTATTGAGATCCAAGATGCTGGGTTGTTGTCGATAGTGTTGTGGTGTATGCTTAACGAAATATGATGTATCAGATTTGAAATTTATGATCTTCTTAAGAAATAGTTTGAGATACATCTCAATTTCTTGATTCTATGGTCAAGTTTGTTAATGGGTTTTGATGACTAGATCGAGAGAAGGTTTGACGAATCTCCAAGTCTAGATTGTCAACCTTCTGCTTGATTTTGCAAATCTCCAAGGCTAGATTGTCAACCTTAGTCTCTAGCATATCTCCATGAGTCTGGTTATTGCTTTCACCCAAACTAGTCATGATAGCTTCACAAAGTCCAAGCTCTGATACCAAATTGATCTAGCACATGATCCAAATTCACAATACAGAGCTCAAAAGAAAAGATTAACAAGTTTTTCCATTGAAACACTTTGAGTCACAAGCTTGCAAGCTTATCTAGGATCATCCAAAATTGAATTAGAAAATAACTTACTCGGAAAAAAATCTTTTGCTGGTTTTTAAAGCCAACAGGAAAGGTGACTCATAAAATACATGAAAAAATAGCTAAACTAACTAAATTGGCGAAATAAATATGCCAAAACTAAAGACATGTATCAGGCCTGACAAATAATATTAAATAAACAAAATTCATAAGTTGGATGACGTCGTTTCTCACAACGACTAGTTTATTTAAAAACTAAAATGATGCTTTAATCTCCCTTATTCAATAGCCATCCTAGGATTTGAGTACTTTACTAAGCTCATATAGTCTATCATGATCACTAAATCTCTGCCTTTGAAGTGATTACAGTGTTGATAAGTTAGGATGTCCTTACCATAGAAGGATTATATATATATAATTGAGTTTGAAGTCTCATATATGCATATTTAGTGCAAATTATCACCTCCTCTCCTTACAATTTATATAAAGGTTTTTTTCTATAAACGACCATGAATATTCAACACTCGCAATTCTGTCCTTATTTATTGTGCATTATTGGTGAATTACCAATCATACTCTTACTGCATACATTTTCTTCTTCCTTTCACACACACTTTTTTTTTCTTTTTCTCTCTCTCTCTTTTCTTTCTTTCTTTCTTTTTCTTACCGAAGCTCGTTCTTCTTTTGTGACCTTCCTTTAAGCAAAATCTATAGTTGGGTACATCGTGTAAGGAATGCACTACAAATAAGGGAAAAGAGGATACACATTCCTCTTGGAAAAATATATATTGTGGAAGAGTAAAATTAAACCCACAGGACTAATATGTAACTGAATCATATTATAAAAGATTAAAAAATACATCGCATGCATAATATAATTTGACCTTTTGGATTTGATGCGTGGTATAATGAATCTACTGAATCTAAGATCTGCACCCAGATCGACAAGCTATTGTTGTGGTATAATTTTGATTAACTAGCAAGTGCACGAATTAACAAGTAATAAAGTTATTTTATTTGAGAAAATTGATATCGATCCCACATGGAATAATGTCTCTAAGATTGAATTTAAATCAATTGTCAATTTAGCTAATAAAAATAAAAAGATTGTTTGTTGAGTAATTGAGTGATTGTTGTATAGCAAAACATTAAAAAGAAAAGCAATATTGAAATTTAAAGCAAGGCAGCAAGCAGATTAATTCAAGGTTTTACGAAACAAGAATTCTGACTTCACCACTATTACTCTTATTTAGCCCTAATGCATGATAGATTCATATGATAACCTTTTTTTTTAACCACAAGTGACTAGAAGTTGATTTCTTAATGCATTCTAATCTAGCAAGCACAATGTATTTAACTATCTCTAATCTAAATACCGAAATTTAAGCCCTAAAATATGCAAACCCAATAAGACATTGTTAAAGTTGTCACTAAAGCATGCAATATTTCTATAAACATGTATTTCATTGCCCATCTATATTATACCCCTTATTTCTAAGCCAATATAATACTAAATCTATCCACCTTTTCATGGAAGCATTAAGAACTACAATGAAATATTAACCATAAATATGAATCAAACTCAAATATGCATTAAATACTAAATAATCATAATAGGGCTACATCATAATCTTTATAAAGAGTTAGTTACACATATTCTCAAAAATATCCATCAAATAATTAAGAGAAAACATAGATTAAATATGAAAGATAATACATAACAAAGAATCAAAATCAAAAGTTGATGGCTGCTGAATTTGATCTCCAATCTTTCTTCTCCTTGCTTCTCTAAACTATGCCTCAAGACCACAAGATTGAATCCTCCAAAGAGCTGGCCAAATTCCCCTTGATCTTAACTTTGTGTAGCACACTTTCTCTATGTGAGAACCCTTGAAAATTGAATTGAAAACCTAGAAAACTATATTGTTGCCATGAGAATGAAAGCACTATAGCCTTGAGGAGTGTATGATATGCGGCTGGTGGTGTTGTAGTCGCGAGGGCTGTGTAGTGTGTGTCTCTTGAATGCTCAAGGTTACAAGGTATTTATAGGAGAGGTTTAACCCTTGATAAACCCTAAAGTCATTATCTAAACCTAGATAATATAGGAGATAACATATTCACATAATCTCAAACTCATATATTTTCTCTATATGGCCAGCCATCCTGGGGTAGTGTGGTTTTTGATATCTCACATTCACACTAGGATTATAAAACATTCCATATCCCTTTAGAAATCCAATTTAACTCTAATTCCAATTCATTTTCCTAATTATTATTCCAATTAATATAATTAGAATAATCGGACCTCCTATGTGGCATATGATGTGGAAATAATTGTACACATGGCTGGAGTGTGATGACATGGCAATCCAAGCATAGGTGTCATCCAGTAAGCAAAGATAGTGATGCGTGTCGTAAACACCAAAATTAATTACTGAATTTAAACACTACTGTAGTAGCAACAAGTTCAGGTCGATCCCACATAGACTGATAATCAATTCGATCTATTCCAATTAAAGTAAAATTATAAAAACAAGAGGGGGATTTTATGTTGGAAAATTCAATTATTAAAGCAAACAAATTAATAAATATTGAAAATAACAGTTGGAGAAAACATTGGGTCATAGTATCTTCAATTACTAAAGAACAGGTGATCACAGACACAAATATATCCAAAAATAATCATTCAATGTTGGATTGAATAAAACAGCACGGCTAATTTTATTCTAACTCTCACAATTAATTAATTCATATACGATCGTAAAATAATCCTAATTCTGAAATATCTAAACCAACGTGATCTAAATCAAATCAGAACAGCATTAAGAACAATAGCAACCAACAATAAACAAGTTCTACAAACGTTGTAAAACTTTAATCTATCCTGCATTCTCCTAAGAAATTAACAAAAGCTTAGCATGCAATTATTAAAATCAAAGTGCTACTAAATATAGAACATTCAATACGATTGAATTCCTAATTAGCAAATACCCAATCCACAAATAATTATAACGGATCCAAATTATAATTAAAAGAGAATTGAATAATAAACAAATAAATTGGAAGAACACAAATTGAATAATTAAACTTGAATTAAAACTTATAAATCAAATCTCACACCTTGTACTTTAGCAATGAACAATACTCTTACCCAAGAGACAAATTTAGCTACTCATAATTATTAGAAATCTCAATTCTTTGTTGTTTTTTCTCTAAAAACGGCTACCCTATTACAAGATAACTTAAATCTATTTAAACTAAAAACCTAGGGCTACAAAACACACAAAAACGCGTCTAAACGGACCAAAATTGCTCCAGCCCAGGCGCCTGGGCTGCACGCCTGGGAACGCGCCTGGGCTGCTCTGTCTCGCTGCTTCGCAGCAGCTGAAACCACCGGCCAGGCGCCTTGGTTAGAGCCTGGACTAATCTGTCTGCATTCTTTTAATTACAGTTTTGCCCTTTTTCTTCAAATTCTCTTCTTTGATGTCAAATTCACCTAAAATATAGAAAAACATATATTAATCTATTTTAAATGAATAAAACATGCTTAATTTAAGTATCAAGGTATATAAAACATAAATAAATTATGATCTATCAGATAGTTTCCTTTTATATCTTCAGTGTTCGTTAGCATGTTCTAAGCATACTTTGGATGACCAAGTGGACTCCGAGTTCACTGATTCTGGTTGAAAAAGTTAGGTATGTGTCTTAAATTTCCAGGAATATCTTTATTGTACAATTTGGACATCAGGAAGACACCCAAATTTCAATTTCACCAAGATAGTGTAAATCTGCCGCAACTATTGAAAATGTTGATCTTGTAAATCAAACTGGTACTGATTGGCCAATCCAATTGTAATGAAACTTTACAGCATTGAAGCCTAGTGAATTAGGAGTCATTTTCAACTGGAATCGCACAAAACCTCAAATTGTAGCTCCATATATGATTTTTTCAGTAAAGATTGTGCAGAAATACAATAATTCCAGCTTTTGTCTTTCTTTTACTGAAAATAGAAAAATACAGTAATTCAGTAATTTTTATTAACAAATAATTCTAAACTAGCTAAAATTTAATATAAAAAGTGGGTTAAAAATAGTAACATTTTATGCCTATCAAATATTCCCAAATTGAACTTTGCTAGTTCCTAGCAAAGAAAAAACTAAAAACACAACTCCTATAAAAAATCTAAATACTTTGATGAAGTTTCCTCAAATATTGCATAATCATATTAACTCAAAAATAATTTTGCAAGTAATCATGCATCTCAACACCTTATCTTCTATTCAACATTATTATTACTTTTAATTGTGTGTGTGAAATCAAACAATACATTCAATGTCATGCATTTGAATAAATCTACATTAAATAGAGATTGAAAATAAAGACATGAACTACCATATGCTCGACATATTAAATAGCTCTCCACTAATGTGGATCAATGTATTACCTTGAATCATTAGGACTTTATAAGCTTGTAATGTAAAGGCTAAAGGGTAATAGGTTAGAAAAAAGAAAAGGATAGGAAAATAAAAATTCAAAGAAAGAAAACTCATGAGTAATATGCTTATAAAACTTTTGTTTTCTCCTTTCAAATACACTTTTCTTCTTCCCTTCCTTCAAACTTCACAAACATCTTATATTTTCTTTTTTTCTTTTCTTTTCTTTTCTTTTTCAACTTTTTCCTTCTAACTCCCAAATTGTTCTTTTTCATATCTTGCTCAAACTTCTTTTTCAACATCAAAGATACATAATAGCCAATATTTTCACTAACATCAACCACCCCCAAATTATTTTCTACTTTACTCCACCAAATACAACTTTATAAGCATATATCCATTTTAACATAAGCTCTCTTTGATAAATTTGTATAAGGTAGGAAAATATATTTAGGTATAAAAAGGTAAGTCAATGTTGTTAAAAGAACAAAAAGGCTCTAATATGCACTCAATTATGCATCCTAAAAATGACTCAAACATGGTACTAACGGATAAATATTTCAAAGGTAGGCTAGAAAGGCTCAAACTCAACAAAAATGGCCTAAATCATATTCAAAGTAATGCATCTCTCTAGGATTTTGTCTCAAGCAATAATTATGCAAGTTCTAGAGTTCAAAAATAATCACTCTAGTTTAATGCAAACCTTCTCCAAAATACAATCAAAATCATGCTTATTTAGTAAAGTACTCAAAATGACTTTGAAAGTAATAGCATTTAAACTTAACTTTAGGCATTAGAGAATACGCAAAAACAATTCTACTACCTAAAAATCAATTTATTCATCACAGGCTCATCAAAATATATAGAAAAACACCAAAAACAAAAAAATTCAGCAAACAAAATTAAGAGTTTTGAAAACAAAACTAAAAACTAAAGAGCTAAAGAAGAAAACTTCAAACAAAGAGAACCACCCGCAAATTAAGATAAACATAGTTCTCAATGTTCAAAAAAAGAAAAAGAAAATAAACATAATAAAGAGTAAAGGTAAAGAAAACTCCTCCATTTTATGAAATGCAATGAAATTGCAAACTTCAGGCTCAAAAGAACTCCATTGGCTGATTACACCTTCTATGCTTCTCCTTTGATTTTCTCTTCTTTGACACCTAAAAACACAAATCAAAACAACTAAAAAGAAATTTAAAATTAAAAACAATTAAAAATAAACTAAAATAAAATAAAGCAAGAAATTTAAAACTTTAGGTTGCCTCCCAAAAAGCGTTTATTTCAAGTCTTTAGTTTGACTTTCTTGTGGAGCTCATCTTGGTTTCTTCCTTGAGTTGCCTCCATCATCTAGCATCCCTAAAAATGATTTCTTTCTTGGAAGCTTGAGTCTTTTAGACTTCATTGATTCATACATATAAAACTTTTCCATTCTAGTCTTAACTTTAAAGTACCCTTGCATACATCAAATTTTGCCTTGCTTGTAGCTAGAAATGGGCTTCCTAAGATGATTCCATTACTTTCATGAAATACCACAAAATCAACTAAGAAAGAAAACATACCAACGTCCACTCTAATATTCATGGCTATCCTTAAATGATGAATTTGGCTTTGATCGGCCATATTCACTGTCCTAGTGGTTGGTGTCAATTTCAAGCCTAGTTTCCTTGCAATAGTATTATCCATAACATTAATAGAAGCACCCAAATCACATAAGCAATTAGATAATTCAGTTCTACCAATGATGCAAGATATCTCAAACCTCCCTTGGTCTTCTATTTTTCTAGTCATTTTTTCTTTATCTTCTCTTTTTATTAAAGAAGATTTATCCATATAAAAAATTTCCTTAGTTAGGCCATCTTCACTTAGTAGTTCCAATGTTTTCTTCTCTAAATTTATTCTAGTTCTACTAATAGCTAAAAAAGGCCGACCAAAGATCAATGAAGCATTAGGATTCTTCATTTTTATGACTCTAAAATCCATTACATACTCAAGAGATCCAACCTTGATGCGAACGTCCTCCAATATACCTTCAACTTTGACATGAGAGTTGTCGTCCAAAATAATATCATCATTTGTTGAGCGATAAACTCATGCAAATAGAAAAAGGCATAATGTTAGTGGCAGCACCAAGATCACATAAAGCATTAGAAAAATTAACATTTTTAATTTTGCAATCAAAAGTAAATTTTTATGAATCTTGTAGTTGCTTTGGAAACTCTTGGCATTCTTTATTTTATTCATTTTTCCTCTCTTCTTCTTGTTTCTTTCTACCTCTCTCTCCCTAAGTTAATCAATAACCAATTTTTGTTCAAAAAAAGTGTATCCTTCATACACTTGATTAGGGCCATACATGGGATGAAAGTCATCTTCCTTAAAAGCACTACTTTCACTTAACTCGTCCCATGTTTCATTCATTTTTTCACTTGTCTCTTCTTCCAAAATAAGATGCTTAGGCATGTCAACATCTTCACTTTCTTCACCAATATCATTAGAGCCTATGTTTTCTATAGCACTATCTTCAATTGGCTTGTCCAAATCCATAGCATCTTTCTTCACCATTTCGGCCACCACCTTTCTTTGTGGTCCGAATTCTTCTTTTTCCGAGGCCTTCTCTCTTTTTACTATCATTTTTCCTTCAACTTCTTCATTAAAAAGTCCAGCTATCTTCGTCTGGATCTTCATTCTCTGGATTCTCTTCCTCAAACCATTCTTCAAGTTCGGCATAATCCCTAATGGACCTATAACCTTGTTTAATAGGAACTCTAGGAACTATTGGGTTACTTTGGTTTTCCATATTGTTATCTCTCTCGGTTTCTCTAAACAATGTTTCTCTAACTCCTTCTCTCCTTAACCTCCTCAAGTCTCTTTCAGAAAATTCAGTTTCAGAATAAAAACTCATAAAAGCACAAAACAGAAAAACAAAAACAGTAAATTAAACTCACAAAACAGAAAAAAAAAATAAAAATAAAAAAAAAACAGCAACTAAAATTAATAGTAAAAGTTGAATTAAACAAATTAAATAAATCTAAAGAATTAAAACTAAATGCAAATCAATTTAAACTCAAAGTAAAAACAAACTAAAAACAGCAAGCAAAACAAATTAAAACAGTAAGAAAAAGTGCAGTTATTTTTTTTTTCTTTACGGATTATTGATTTTTTTTTATATCAAAGCTAAACAAGATATTAATCAAATAACAACTGAATAAAACTCACAACTCAGTAAGTTAAACCTAAAAACCAAAACAAATAAAAAACAGTAAACAAAATATATATATTTTTTAAAATCGGAAATAACTAAAAACGCTAAACACACAAAAATTGAAATACTTAGCTACTTCGATTTATTCCTTCTTCAAAATCGAATTGGATTGCTTTGGATCCAATAAAGCTCTTCAATCGTTGTTCTTTGATGGCTAAAACCAAACCTACACAAAAATAAAACACAAAAGTTAAACTAAAAAGAGTAATTTAATCAACAATAAACTTAAAATCAAAATTAGAAATAATTATTCCCAAGCAACGGCGCCAAAAAACTTGTTGTGGTATAATTTTAATTAACTCGCCAGTGCACGAATCAACAAGTAATAAAGTTATTTTATTTGAGAAAATTAATATCGATCCCACATGGAATAATGTCTCTAAGATTGAATTTAAATCAATTGTCAATTTAGCTAATAAAAATAAAAAGATTGTTTGTTGAGTAATTGAGTGATTGTTGTATAGCAAAACATTAAAAGAAAAGCAAAATTGAAATTTAAAGCAAGGCAGCAAGCAGATTAATTCAAGGTTTTACGAAACAAGGATTCTGACTTCACCACTATTACTCTTATTTAGCTCTAATGCATGATAGATTCATATGTTAACCTCTTTTTAACCACAAGTGACTAGAAGTTGATTTCTTAATGCATTCTAATTTAGCAAGCACAAGTTATTTAATTATCTCTAATCTAAATACCAAAATTGAAGCCCTAAGACATGCAAACCCAATAAGACCTTGTTAATGTTGTCACTAAAGCATGCAATATTTTTATAAACATGTATGTCATTGTCCATCCATGTTATACCCCTTATTTCTAAGCTAATATAATACTAAATCTATCCACATTTTCATGGAAGCATTAAGAACTACAATGAAACGTTAACCATAAATATGAATCAAACTCAAATATGCATTAAACACTAAATAGTCATAATAGGGCTACATCATAATCGTTATAGAGAGTTAGTTACACATATTCTCAAAATATCCATCAAATAATTGAGAGAAAACATAGATTAAATATCAAAGATAATACAGAACAAAGAATCAAAATCAAAAGTTGATTACTGCTGAATTTGATCTCCAATATTTCTTCTCTTTACTTCTCCAAACTATGCCTCAAGAAAGAATCAAAATCAAAAGTTGATTACTGCTGAATTTGATCTCCAATATTTCTTCTCCTTGCTGCTTCAAACTATGCCTCAAGACCACAAGATTGAATCCTCCAAAGAGCTGGCCGAATTTCCTTTGATTTAACTTTGTGTAGCACACTTTCTCTATTTGAGAACCTTTGAAAACTGAATTGAAAACCTAGAAAACTCTATTGTTGCCATGAGAATGAAAGCACTACAGCTTTGAGGACTGTATGATATGCGGCTGGTGGTGTTGTAGCCATGAGGGCTGTGTAGTTTGTGTCTCCTAAATGCTTAAGGTTACAAGGTATTTATAGGAGAGGTTTAACCCTAGATAAACCCTATAGTCCTTCTGTAAACCTAAATAGTAAAGAAGATAACATATTCACATAATCTCAAACTCTTATATTTTTTCTATATGGCCGGCCATCCTAGGGTAGTGTAGTCTTTGGTGTCTTACATTTACACTAGGATTGGGAAACATTCCATATCCCTTTAGGAATCCAATTTAACTCTAATTCCAATTCCTTTTCCTAATTATTATTCCAATTAATATAATTAGAATAATCTAACCTCCTATGTGGCATATGATGTGCAATAATTGTACACATGGCTGAAGTGTGATAACATGGCAGACCAAGCTTAGGTGTCATCCCAGTAAGCAAAGATAGTTTTCTTTTATATCTTCAGTGTCCGTCAGCATATTCCAAGCACACTTTGGATGACCACATGAACTCTGAATTCACTTATTCTAGTTGCAAAAGTTAGGTCTGTGTCTTGAATTTCCAGGAATATATTGGTTACGCAATTTGGACATCAGGAAGATACCCAAATTCCAATTTCTCCAAGATAGTGTCAATCTGCCACAACTATTGAAAATGTTGATCTTGTAAATCAAACTGGTAATGATTGGCCGATCCAATTACAATGAAACTTTACAGCATTGAAGCATAATGAATTAGGAGTCATTTTCAACTAAAATCACACAAAACCTTAAATTTTAGCTTCAGATATGTTTTTCTCAGTAAAGAATGTGCAGAAATACAATAATTCGAGCTTTTGTCTTTCTTTTACTGAAAATAGAAAAATAGATTAATTTAGTATTTTTCATTAACAAATAATTCTAAACTAGCTAAAATTAAATACAAAATGTGGCATAAAAACAGTAACATTTTATGCTTATCAGCTATCACCCAATCTGCTAGAGTATCTACAAGCTTCCTCCAGATCTAATACTGGGGTCTTCCACTGGATCTACTTGATCTTCTATGACTGTTTTTAGGTAGTACATCAGAGTGTGAACTCTATTGTATGTAAAAAAAAAAACTCAAAATATTAGAGAATGAATATTTTCTCTAATATTTTCACTCTCTGATTTTTTACATAATCTTTCATAATCAAGTTGGATCTATTGTTCTATGGGTCTTTCTAAAATATGTACATACAAATAATATAAATTCAAACCAATTAATATTCTCATTTTTAAATTTAAAATAAAATTTTAATATATATAACCATTGTTATTATCTTATCAATAATTTGATTATATGAGATAACAAATTATCTTATAATAAAATTTAATTTAAATTCAAATACAGAGAGAATCATAATAATAGATAATATCTCAAGTGGAACCAAATGCAAACTCCAACAATCTCCCACTTGTTATTGAGTAGAAACTTGAGTATAATCCCAAGTCCATGTAAGTCAGTCTTTGTGTCTTATAATCTCATAGCTGAGATGTGAACTATACCAGATATCCTAAGCTAGTCTGAAGATCTAACATCTCTTGTTAATCAAGGCATTTTATAGTTGTCAAGCAACTATCTAATACGGTGCTACTTCACTAAAAGCCCAGAGTTGAACTCCAAGATTAATAACAATAATATTAATATTATATCTCCCTTCTGTAAAATATCAATAATTAATTGATAATATTTTATGCCAATCAATCAATTATTTATTCTCTTGACTTATTAGTTTCTCTAATGGATCTAATGCACTAGCCAATGACTTCATTACATCAAAAAACTGAAATATATCAAGATGATATTTCATACAAATTCTTTATTGTTTATTTCATAAATACTGGAAATTTAAACATTCACGTTCCCAAGTCATCAAGATATTGATCGTAAGATAGACCTCACTTATTGATAACTCAAAGAACAATAATCATCAAAATACCTATTTATAATAAACTCAAGATTAAGAGAAATATAATAACCAAATATATCTTGAGATTTAATTACTTTTTACAGAAACCTCACTTATTGATAACTTAAAGAACAATAATCATCAAAATACCTATTTATAATAAACTCAAGATTAAGAGAAATATAATAACCAAATATATCTTGAGATTTAATTACTTTTTACAGAAATTTAACCTTAATTAAATTTCACTTTGATTCTAATCAATGCAAATATAGTCCACACCAATATTTTATAATAACAAAGATAAAATATTTCATAAAACATTGCAGTCTAAATAAATTGCCCAACTTTATTCAACAACTGTGATATCATTCATTGACTTCAACTTATGATTATATTTTTTGTGGACGTATCCACATGATCATATACTATATAATCAATCTAGACCTTATTCTTAAAATATTAGTGTGTACAAAAATTGGAAAGATATCTCAAAATTTTATTAAACTCAGAAAATAAATAATTATGTGTCTCGTTGGGCACTTTAAAGTAAGTTTGGGACCCTCTTAAGACCTATATGCTTCTAAAATATTTGCTCAGATAGAGTCATAGTAAATGGGTATGCTAAGTTTTCATCACATGCTATTTTAGCAACCAATGTAACTCCTCTCTCGATGAAATCACGAATCAAGTGGTACTTTCTTGTTCTGTATTTTGCATTTTATGATACCTAGGTTCTTTAGACTATGCTACCTCCCCACTGTTTGCACAGTAAATGATAATGGATCATTCTGTACTAGGTATCACTTGCAGGTCCATGAGGAATTTTTTAAGCCACACAGCGTCTTTTGCAACTCCAAATACATCCACATAGTCATATTCAGTGGTGGAGTTAGCAATACATGTCTGTTTAATGCTCCTCCAACAAATGGCTCCTCCATTCATAGTAAACAAATAACCCGAGGTAGATTTACTAGAGTTAATGTCCCATTGGAAATCCGAGTTTGTAAAACCAACAGTTTCTAAACTCCCACTAGAATACACCAACATATAGTCTCTTGTTCTTCTTAGATACTTGAGTATATGTTTCACTGCAGCCTAGTGGTCCAATCCAGTATCATTTTGAAACATACTTAAAACTACAACTACATAGCAAATATCTGGCCTAGTACATAACATGGCATACATGAGATTAGCTACTGCCGATATCTTTCTCTTCAGGAGGTTTTGGTGATTGTTCCTTAGAAAGATGGATTCCATGTCTAAAGGGTAAATATCCTCTCTTGGATTTATCAATGTTGAACTTGACACATATTTTATCAATATATGATTATTGAGATAGTGCCAACATCTTATTCTTCTGGTATCTTAGAAGTTTGATTCCAATAATATAGTTGGCTTCTCCCAAATCTTTCATATCGAATTGCTTGTGCAACCATTCTTTTACACCCAACAATACATTTTTATCATTTCCAATCAATATAATGTCATCAACATAAAGGAATAGGAAAACTACTTTTTCACCTTGGATCCTTTTATAAACACAAAGTTTATCAAAACTTTTCTCAAAACCAATTGAAGTAATGGCTTGACCAAACGTAATGTTCCATGACACCTGGATGCTTGCTTAAGTCCATAAATTGACCTTTACAACTTGCATATCATGTATTCTTGGCCTTTAGCTAAAAACCTTAATAGTTGCCGCATATAGATGTCCTCTTGTAAACAACCATTCAAAAAGGCTGTTTTTACATCCATTTGTCAAATATCATAATCGAGTTTTGTTGCTACGGCTAAAAGAATCAATATAGATTTAAGCATGGGTAAATGCAAAAAAGTTTCTTCGTAATCTATCCCTTCTTTTTGGGTATAGCCTTTCGCTACCAATCTAGCTTTGAAAGTTTCTAACTTTCCATATAATCCTTTTTTTTTTTTTTTGTAGATCCACTTGCAGCCTACATGTTTTACTCTTTTTGGTGCTTCTACAAGAGACCATATAGAGTTGGAATACATAGATTCCATCTCACGGTCCATGGCTTTTTGCCACTCTTGTGCATCCACATCTTCCAGTGCCTCATTATAATTAACGAGATTATCGTCGCTATCAATGATGTCTTGGTAAGATCCACCTAGCGAGATTCCAACTTATTGACTTCCTTTCGTAAGACATGTGCAGGAGCACCCCAAATCCGAATATGGTTTAAATTGAGCTTACACTCTTTCCATAATTTTATTGGTATCTTAGAAACAGATTTTAAAGAAACTAAGTTTAGAAGATACATTGTTGTTTCTAAAGAATATCTCCAAAATGAAATAGGCAGAGATGAGTAACGGAGCATAGATTTCACCATATCTTGAAGAGTTCTAATTCTTCATTCTGGAACTCTATTTTGCTTGGGTGTTTCAGGGGCTGATAGTTGAGAATTTAGCTCTTCTTGAGTCAAGTAAAACTTGAACTCTCCAGACAAGTATTCACCATCTCGAACAGACTGAAGTTGTTTGATATAGAATCCTAATTGTTTTTCTGCCTCAGCCTTATACTCTGGAAATTTTGAGAAAGTTTCAGACTTTCAGTGCATTAGATTAACATATCCATATCTTGAGTAATCATCTATGAAGGTTACAAAATACTCATACCATCATCTAGCTTGAACATTTATTGGTCCGCATACATCAGTATGCACCAATTCCATTGCTTTGGTTGCATGATATCCCTTTGCCTTAAAGGGCATTTTGGTCATTTTTTCTTCTATACAATATTCACATACTAGTATAGGTTCAAAGACTAGATATTTTAAATTCTCACTTTTAACCAAATCGTGTATCCTGTTAGGATTAATATGACCTAATCGTAAATGCCAAAGGTAGATTTCATTCAAAACTTTCCTTTTCTTGGCAACATGTATATTCTTATCATTAACAGTTCCAAAATTATTAACATCATAGGACATAGGACTTAAAAAATAAAGATCATTCCATAATTCACTAGAACAAATAATTGAAGTTGAACTTCTTATTTAAACTGAGGAATTAAACTGTATTATCAAACTTTGTTCAAATAAACAACTAATAGAAACCAAATTCCTTTTAAAGTCTGGAACGAATAAACAGTCGTACAAAATCAAAGTCCTATTATTAAAAAATCAATAAACTTGTCCTATTGCTTTAACATATACATATTCTCTGTTCCCAAACTTCAAACTTTTTTGTCCTTCTCCCACCAAGATAATTTGTATAAACCACTAAAAGAGAAACATACATGATTAGTGGCTACTAAATCAATGATCCATTTATCAATATGATTCTCGATTAAACAATTTTCAATATAATTTAAATCACTCATACCTAGCTTATCTGCTACCTTATGACAATTCTGCTTCCAGTGAATTTTTTCTCCACACTTGATGCATTTGCCAATAGGCTTCCTTATTTCATCAGTCTTGAAAGTTGGTACCTTTTCCTTCTTATTCTTCTTCTTCTTTTTACTCATTTTCTTGTTACCGACTTGAGATTTTTCTTTGGTCTTAACAGAACCCTGAGTAAAATGAACACTGACGAATTTTGCAAGAGACTCTTTAGCACTCTGAAGCTCATGCTTCAACTCTATAGGTGTCAAATTCAGCTTGTTCATGTTGTAATCCATTTTGAACTGACTGAAGCACTCAGGCAAATAATGTAGGATCAAATCAATTTAGGACCTTTGATTTAACTTGATCCCCATAACCTCGACTTGATTGAGATTTGCTATCATTTTCAGACAATGATCCAGCACATTTCCTCCAGTAATCCGTGTGCTAGTTAGAGCCCCCTAAATCAGATTGTCTTAAAATACAGTTTGATTCAGCAAACATCCCATCAAGAGCCTGAAGCATTGCTGCCCCAATCTCGAGATTCCTGATATGAGGCATCAAGTGTTTAGCAATACTAGCCTTGATATAGCAGCGAACTGCATTATCTGCTTCTTGCTAGTTGGAATAATCCTTCTTCACTTGAACCTCGACATCTGTTACGGTACGGTAGGTTTAGGGGTGGTAAAGACATATTTGATTTTTTCATATTCCAGCACAATAAACAAATTAGTTTTTAAGTATCTAAAATTATTGCCATTCATGGGTTTTTGGCTCAAAATAATAGCTAGAGTGTTAAAAGTTGTCAATTTTCTAAAGAAAAAAAAATTGCACACTTATTAAAAGAAAGTAAACTCAATAAACCCGGGTTCTAGGTTTATGGATGGATTCAGTCAACGAAAGTCCCTCTGCTTTTAATTAATCCCAAAAACAATTTATGCTTATCGAAAAAAATAATAATTTAGCTTCCATTATAAACGCTTACGTTGGACAAGACATTTACAATAAACTAGATTTGATCATAAAATAAAAAAATGTCCTACTAGGTCAGTTCCCAAGAAAGATTGGGGTGTCACAAATGGACGTACTTAAGTTTCAACCTCCTTAGACAAAACCTTCTGAGACAACGCTTTTAAATTCCACTCAAATTGCTAATTAGACTATCAACCATTGTTTTTAAATAACTGTGGACCCTTGATAAAATTAACATAGCTTCGTTGAGAGGGTAATAATTAGATCAAGTTTGAATGTTAAAATCATTGTTTAGTTTTCAAAATTATCTTTAATATTCAAGAATTATCGACGTTGGGTCGAACAATTTTATTAAATTTTAAAAATTATTAAGGTCCAATCCAATAAAACTCGACCATCTTTATTCGTTGGAGTATCACATGATCATTTTATTATTGGACCCACAATGGGGCCCTTAGGTTTTAAAAAAATATATTTTAATAAAAACAACCTTGATCCATTCAATATTTTTAAAAACATATGGGGATTTTGATTTTCCAAAATCATTATTTGAAAAAACAATAATAATTATTAATCTAGATACAAAATCATAATAATTATTATGCTCATGTAATTGATGCAAATGAATATGGAGCCACCTAGTCTATATGACATGTCATCACATAAAAATATTAATAGCATATAATTAAACCATTCATAAAAATAAATAAATAAATAATCAACCATAATCTATGGTACCTAGATGAAAAATAAAATTAGATTTCTTTCTCTTTTATGTTCCTATAAGTCCATGGACTGTGGGCCAAGTTAAAACTGACTAACTGAGGTTTAAGCCCAAAAAACCAAAATCAAATCTAGTCAACCACTAACCTTTGTTGCCAAAAATGTCACTAGCCTCTATAGAAACATCTAATCACTGTGAGATTTTACAGGTAGGTCAAGAACTCACAGAGAAAACTAATGCCAACATTTTAACAAATGTTCACACGCCCTTACGTGACGTAATAAGATAGGAGAGTGATTTCCACTCTAAAAAACTTCTCATGGCGCGTGTAGGCGAGTCCGGAGGTTTCTGGTGACCTATCATCATTCGGTCTCTTTGTCTCTGTGTCCACTTTTGTCCATGGTGGTTTATGGCAAAAATTCTTTATGGTTTTCCATTAGTTGTCCAAACAGTGAAGGTCGTGCAGTATTAAAAGTTTGTATTTTTACAAATTTACATAATATTTAAAATAATAATTAAAAAACATAAATAAAGTAAAAATATGGGAGGAAACCTTATATTTGATCAGCCTCCCTATTACAAATCTAAAAAAAAAAAAAGTACAGCTAAACATCTAACAATGGATTAAGGCTACAATCATTCATTAAAAAAAACAATTATGAATAAAATTATAAATAATATTTCTAACATATATAATCTAACATATATAGATCCTAGGCACCATATATCTAAACATAAATCATAACATGCTTTATAATCTAGATTCAACATATAATCTTATGGGAAGCTTTAATACCAATTGTTGAAAAATATATATATTGCGGAAGCATAAAATTAAACCCACAAGACTAATATATAACTGAATTATACTATGAAAGATTAAAAAAAATTACCTCGCATGCATAATATAATCTGACTTTCTAGATTTGATCCGTGGTATAATGAATCTACCATATTTACGATTTGCAATCGAATCGACAAGCTATCACCCAATCTAGTAGAAGATCTACAACTTTTCACCAGATCTGCTACTGGGATATACCATCGAATCTATTAGATCTTTCAAGACTATTCTCAGGTAGTACATGAGAGTGTGGACTCTATTGTATTTCAGAGAAAAACTTAAAATATTAGAGAATAAATATTTTTTCTAATATTTTCACTCTCTGATTTTTAACATATTCTCTCATAATCATGTTGGATCTATTGTTTTCTAGGTCTTTCTAAAATTTGTACGTTCACATAATTGAAACTCAAACCAACTAATATTTTCATTTTTTAATTTAAAATAATATCTTAACATATATAACCACTGTTATCCTGATTTTATCTTACTAATAATTTGATTATATCAAATAACAAATTATCTTATAATCAAATTTAATCAAAATTCAAATACAGAGAGAATTATCACAATTGATAATATCTCAAGGAGGACCAAGTGCATAACTCCAACAATCCCCCATTTTATATTGAGTACAAACTTGAGTATAATCTCAAGTCCATGTAACTCAAACGTTGTGTCTTATATTCTCATAGCTGAGATATGAGCTGTACTAGATATCCTGAGCTAGTCTATAGATCTAACATCTATTATTAATCAATGCTCTTTATAGTTGTCAAGCAACTATCTAATCCGGTTATACTCCACTAAAAGACCAGAGTTGAACTTCAAGATTAATAACAATAATATTGATATTATATATCCTTTTTGTAAAATATCAACAACTAATTGATAATATTTTATGTCAATCAATCAATTATTTATTATTTTGATTTATTAGTTTCTCTAATGGATCAAATGCACTGGCCAATGACTTCATTACATTCAAGTAATGAAACATATCAAGAGGACATTTCATACAAATTCCTTATTGTTTATTTTATAAATACTGGTAATTTAAACAATCGCATTTCCAAGTCATCAAGATATTGGCCGTAAGGTATACCTCAGTTATTGTTAACTCAAAGAACAATAGTTATCCAAATACCTATTTATAATAAATTCAGGATTAAGAGAAATAAAATAACCAAATATATGATGGGATTTAATTACTTTTTACTAAAATTTAACCTTAACTAATCTCGTTTTGATTATAATCAATGAAAACATAGTCTGCACCAATATTTTATAATAACCAAGATAAATTATTTGTTGTGCCAAATTTAATTTTTTGTTAGAATAATGTTGTTAATGTGTATATTAATTTATTTGAATGTTGTATTTATTTTTTGAATTTTATTAAAATGAAAAAAATAGAAAAATTTCATAAAAATGAATGTTGAAAACGACAATATCTGCCCAACATTGAGCGGCATGTACAATTTTTGGACGGTGTGTGCAATGTGTGGAGTGGTTCACATCGCCTTAGATATGGGCGGTGTGTTCAATGTTTGGGCGTGGTTAACACGATCCAATGTAAGAGGGGGATTTAATTGCACGCACCACCCAAAAATTGAACACACCTCCTAATGTTTGGGCAGGACAGGTACTATCATCTTCAATCTCCATTTTTATAATTTTTTTCTTATTTATTTATTTCAATAAAATTCACATTATTAGGCCAACAATTCTCTTCTTGGCGATGGATTTCTTTAAACTCATCGTGAATTAAATAGCTAAATAAAAAATGGTGGGCATGTCCAAATTATCGAATACAAAATTATATTTCAATAAATTATATGGGCATGAAAGAATAGAAATAGAAGCTATTATTATTCATAGAATTTGGGTTCTAATGGTATTACAAACAGATAGATGGAAAAATATGTAATTTTGGAAAAAAAAAAATAACTATAAGGGAGGGGGGGGAACCAAAATCAAGAAAAATATATACTTCAATTTTGGAAGCAATTAGCATGAGGGAATTTTTTCCTTTTGTTTTGGTGGATTGAATATTGCATTAACAGTTTATATTTTCAGGTACTTCTTTTTTAATTTTCTTCCTTTTGTTTCTTTTCTGGCTTTTCCAGCTACGTGGGTGTCTCGCATTTTTTTCCTTTGATGATCATTTCATGGAGGAGAGAGAGAGAGAGAAAAAAAAAAGAGAAAAAGGAGAAAATGTAAGAGGGAGAGAAGGAAAGAAATAGAAAGAGGAGAGAGTGAAAGAACGAAGGGAAAAACAAGTAAAATGGATTTGGAATTAGTGATGTTGTGAGCATGAATAATTATAAAAAAAAAAAAATAGTGAGCATTAATAATTAATAGGCTGATGAGCTGAAAAGAGAGAAGGGAAAAATAAGTAAAATGGATTTGGAATTGGTGATGTTGGGAAGATGAATAATTAAAAAAAAATAGTGAGCATTAAAAATTAATAGGATGATGAGCTGGACTTCCGTACAAAAATCTCATAAACATTTAAAGATTTGGCAAAGGCCATCATATTGGGCCTGTTATGAATTTACTATTTGTGTGGTTAAAATAATCCACAAACGTAAAATCCAATTAGTTATTATTTATATTAAAGTCTAATATTAGATAGTTTGAAAAAGCTATTGTAAACTTTAAAGGCTAAAAGTCCACGTTCGGACTGACAATTCTGAATAAAAGTCTTGCCTATTTCACAGGCTTAATTCACCATTTAAGAAATTTTCACCCCACTTCATGGGCTCTGATAGGAAATTTTAGCCGAAACTTTTAAAGTTTAGACACGATACCTCCCAAACTATTGAGAATAAGCATTTTTCGACCTCTACTCAATACATGGAGCCAGGTCAAAACCCAAACAATCGAATACAATCATGATTTAGCTGAAACAAGTTAGAACATGATTTTTTCAAAACTATTTGGAACACTTTGTCTGACCCAACACTTTGGGTCTAACATCTCTAACTATCGAAAATAATTTTTCTGACCTAAACTATTGGGTCTAACTTCTGATCCAAACCATCAGGATTAAAGCTTCAAAATCAATAAAGCATTTAGTAATAAATTCTATGTCTCAGTAAACATATTTTTTTTACTTTTCTATTTGTTTACACAACTTGAAAAGTGGGACACTAACTATGTGGGTAAAATAATCCACAAACATAAAACCTAATTAATTATTATTTTTATTAAAGTCCAATACTAAATAGCCTGTTGGTGTGTGTGTGTGTGTGTGTGTGTGTGTGTGTGTGTGTGTGTGTGNNNGGGGGGGGGGGGGGGAATCACAAATATCATATATGACTCTCCTTCCATATTCTCTTAATATTCACTCTTTTTCTTAATTTCATGGGAGCTAACTTGATCGTCGTAGGGCCTTTGTCGACGCCACACCGGTGTCAGCTAAGGCTTCTGACAATGTTTTTTATCTTACTAGGTTGGCAAATTCTTTAATGATAATGAAGGCAAATGCACAATGGATCGTTAATGTGAAATTCTGCATCAACACTGTTTTCAATCCCTTTTTTTTATTTTTTTAGGCTTTTTTCAATGATGCCCCCCGAACTATCGTGATTTTTGCATTTTGCCTTATGTATTATTAAATTTGAAATGATGCCTCGCGTATTATGGAAAAATGTGCACTAACATCCCAAATTGTTAATTCTGTCAAATAGGATCCATTAAATATCACGTGCCATCATGTAACTTTGTATTTTCACAATTTTAAAAGGTAAAATCTAAGGGTGTGCAAAAAAATCGATTAACCGATTAAAACAAACGATCAAATCCAATCCAACATGTTTGGATCTATTATTTTAGAGTAATTGGATTGGATCGGTTTTGAAAAATCAAAAACCGAAGTTCGGTTCGGTTCGGAGTGTTAAACACTAACTAAACCGATCTAATCCAAACCAACTACTTTTTTTTTTTTTACAAAACATATGGCAATTAGTTTAATATTATTGGTATGTAGGCTTTGTTATATTAGCTTAAATTTGGAGTTGGATTACTGAATTATTGTATTAGTGTAGTAATTTTGTTTTGTTTTGTTTTAGTTTAATATGTTTATTTGTCCTGTTATTTTTTTAATCATTTATGTGTTAGGTTTTGAAAAAAAATATTTTTTTTATAGATTACTTAGTGGGCAACTAGGCATTTTATGTGTTAGGTTTTGATAAAAAAAAAAAAACATAATTTTTTAAACAAAATTCAAGCACAATAAATTTTTGGTACAAAAAAAAAGGTCAAATGTCAAATATTCAAAATAAAAAAAAACTCAAAAATTAAATTTTAAAAAAGTTTTAAAAAATTAAATAAAAGTTGAAACCAAACCGATCCATTCTAATTACTAATTTGATTGGATCGGATTTAATGTATAGATCATATTGGATCGGATTGAAAAAAATAAAACCGATCATTAATTGAATCAGATTGATTATTTCTAAAATAGATCGGATCATAACAGATATACACCCCTAGTAAAATCGTCTGAGAAATTATTTTTAGAAAATAGAAAGAAAACATGATGCCCTCACTTCTCCTCATCCAATGGCTCTGTTTCCCTCTCCTCTTTCGTCATCCCACTCTCCCTCCATTGGTCCTTCTCTTTCCTACAAAAATCATCATCGCCTTTGCAGATTTTTGGTGAAATCAGGGTAATAGCATTTTCTTGGTCTAATATGATTTTTTTGCTCTTTCTCTCCACGTCTTTTTCCAAACCCTCCATTTTTTTTTCTCCCAACCTCCTTTGTAAATTTTTTTCTTTTTTTCTTTCTCTCCGATCTTTTTCTTTTTCACTCTCTGAATTCCCCATCCACCAGCAAGCAACGCAACTTATTTAATATCCCAAACTCTCTTCCCCACCTTCTAATATGCTATATTTGTTTTTTTCTTTATTTTCATTAGTTATCTTATGAAAAAAAATCGTTTTTCTTTCCGCCCTCGTTCTCTACCATGGCTTTGTAGATTTGAAAACCCTATGTTTGGTTTGTTTAGAAAAATCTCATCATTCGACCTTTTTTTCTTTTTTCTTTTTTTTCCATTATGGGTTTTGATTAGGGGTGAGGATAGTTTATAATTTGTTTGTGGTTACCAAATCAATGATATGTTCATATACTTTAAATTATTATAAATTATTATATATACTTTTTTATATTTGTTTTCAAGATTGTATATAGTGATCTGAATTTGTTTTGCATAAGTACCAAGAAGAGAATCACAAGCTAGATTTTTGTAACTATTTCAAAGAAGAAATCAAATACTGATCTGTGTGTAGCATAGTAAAGAAAAGCAGAGAAAGAACATATTTACAAAAATATTGAATAGAAAGAAAATCCCGAGAAAAGGAAAGAAACGCGAAAGAAAGGAAAAGAGAATAGAAGAAAATTCCATTTTGTTGTATTATTGAGAAAAATAATCAAATAAATACAAAAGCATTGATTTAGCATTTTATACACATTTTTTTTCTAAAACACGAAAGAGAGCATTCAATCAGACTTAAAACAAAACTAACAATCTATATTTGGGATTGGTTCTTTACCCTCCTTGTATGGTGATTTTGCATATTTAAACTATCAAACTTGGCTATGGGTTCAGTAAAAAGATAAAAGAAGAGAAAGAATGGGGAAGAGAGAAAACTAAAAGGAGAAAGAGATAAAAAATCAAAGAGAAACAATGATAAAAATACAGCAGAAAAAGGATGGGAAGAAAAAGTTGATTTAGGAGATTTTTTATTTATAAATTAAAAATAAATTTAAAAAGTATATTAGTCTGTCTATAATTTTTCTTTGACAATTTTACTCTTAATATTGTGAAAATAAAAAGACATTTGATGTGACTTTTAACAGATTTTATTTGACAGAGTTAACAATTTAGTGTATTAGTGTCTTTTTTTTTTATAGTATGGGAAGCATCATAGCAATTTATCGGTCCAAAAAAACCTTTTTTTTATTACTATATTTTGTTATTTTTGATAAATTTGCTGTGTCGTAGTTGTAATTATTGTTTTTTTTTGGTAATAGTTGTTGTAATTATAGTTGTGTCGTTGTTGTAATTATTGAATTAGGAATTCCAAAGACATTGTTTAAGGAAGAAAGAAAAAAGAGTAATATATACAAACAAGAAACAAAGAAAAATGTTGGCAATGGCGGACCAAGATTGACACGCAATCACTTGAGGACGCCAAAATATATAATTATTGATTCGTTTTCCACAACCTATCAAATAAATAAAACTAACTTCCACGTAGCATCTATATTTGCCCCAGATATAATTATAACATGTGCAAATTTAAAAACGAAAGAATTAGTAACATGAGCGGCGCTAATATTCCTCTCATTCATCCCCAGCTTTTGGTACAAGATTTCTAATTTGCTTCATGTTTGAAATCATCACGGCAATAACTTTTTTTTTCTTTTTTCTAAAACTGCTTGAAATTCTGTTTACTGTGATCGTCAAAAATCTCATTTAATTTCCCTTTTTAATATAAGGAGAAAATCAAAATCAATTTTGAGATTTGCATTCCCATTTGTGGTGCAGCATCATATATTTTAATGATTCATAGAAGACGTACTTCTACCAAAAATTTAGATAAGAGGCGGCATGTGAAGACAATAACGCACTTTTGAGCTTTTTGAATTCAGAAACTATGAAGGAGATTTATTTGTGGTTGATGAGCAACTATATGAATACGCGGTTTATGAAAAAATTAAATTGAGGGGAGGGAATGAAATAATAAAATTAGCATCATCAATGATGTAAGAATTAATAATACCATAAAACTCTATTATTTGTGACTTTTACAAAGAAACAAAATCATTTTAATCTCTTTTTCTTTTTTATTAAAAAACACAGGTGTATAATTGTATATTATAATGTTACTTAACAATTAAATTGCTATATAACAAAATCTACTAAATTAAATTTAACAAAAATTGACATATATATATATATATNTCCAGTCCGAGACTGCACCAAACACAATATATCAAATCATGTCATTTAATCCGAGATTTCACCAAACACAGGACAAGATTTGAGAAATCTAATTCTGCTATATCCAATCTGCTCCAATTATGTCAGCTATATCCGATCCGATCCTACATACCAAACGCACCCATAATGGGTACTGGAGGCTTACACTTGCTTGGCTTGTCTTTAATGGTGAGGAGGTACAAAAACATTTTGGTTTATAAAAATGTCGATTTGTGTCACTAGTGTTGAAATGTGGCAATTTTGCCACATACAAAATAAATGTTGACGATTTGAACATGCTGATTTGGGCTGAGATAACTTTGTATGAGACAGTAGTGTCTGACATTAGCAATGGCGAGACCAGCAAAGTGTCCAACAGAAGCATGTCGGTAAAAGCGTGCAAAGAGTTCCAAGCACAACCTCTCTCATATATGCCTAGTCGAGCCAACTGAGTCAAGCAAAGTGTTCACGGAATTACAAGACAAAGCATGAAATTCTGATACAAGCCACACTGAATATGAGAGCCAATATACGGAAGTTCGAGCGAACTCAAACTCAGTCAAGATGAGCCTAGACACCTTTTCTCTCATATTGCATAGACAAGCATGCGAACTTTCAATACTAATCAACTCTGAAGAATTGTCAAGTCATTCACTCAGCCATACTGAGCTGAACACATTCAAGGTGAGATGCTCTTGTCAAGACAAACATTCGGCCAAAGCCTAAGCTCAAACTCAACCATGTCAGAGCGTACTAGGTTTGTTTAAATTATTTGACTAAGAAAATCATCAAAGAAGAATATGAGGCTCAACATATAAAACTAGATATCTACCTTTATTCTTTTTCGGTAAGGCAGTATTGTTCAACAGTGAAGTACCCAAAAAAAAATAATTTATTTAGAACGTCAAAATGTCTTCCCATTTTAAGCTTATTGTTCACCACTGAAACCCAAGGAGAGGACTCATCTCTTGGGCTAATCCATAGCAAAATAAGTGGAAATCAGTATCTACCTATACTTGATGATGTTTGGAATGAGAATTGTGAATTGTGGTTGAGCTTAGGAAATTTATTGTTAAATGGTGCAAAGGGAAATAGAATAGTTGTAACTACTTATTACAAAGTGGTTGCAAGGAGCTAGGAGCAAAAGAAAACCATATTAATTTTTTTAGGTAATCTGGGTAAATCTCAGTTTTGGTCCTTATTTAGAAAAAAAAAAAAAATGGCTTTAGAGGATGAACAAGATCCAACCAACTCCAATATAGTGGAAATTGGGAAAAAAATCGTGAAAAAGTGTGGAGGAATTCATCTTGCTATAAGGACATAGGAATCAGTATGGACAAGGAAGCAAAAGTACTTGCCAAAGCAAGTATAAGATCTTGAAAAGTCCACTTCCAAACTACCAATTTCTACTCCTCGATGCAAGTTATAGAATTTCCATCTTTTTCTTCCACCCTTTGTTGATAATTTGGAAAGTCGGTGAACTAATAGTTGATTGAATTAGAAACACTCCTTGGATGGCACAGTATTAAATAATATTGGGCCCATTTCAAATTACATTAATCCAAAAAAAATTAATTTGCTTAACTAATACAATTTCTTTTTTTATAATTCGCGACTAATGCATTTTTTTTAATTGCTCTTCCTTTTTTTAGTATGTTTCGAATTTTCTTAATGGATGATATTTTTTTAATCAAAAAAATTGCTCCATTTTTTTTATTTTTACTTTTTTTGTTTAATATAATAAGATTCATGCAATAACTAATATTTTAGATAATGTAAATACTGGCATGAGGTTACTTTTTACTATCGCATATCATTATAGAGCCCATTACTATTCAATTTACTTTCAAATTCATCTTTTGCGTACACATGACTCAGTCTCGTACTACTTGTTGAAGCTTGGGTTAATCCAATATTAGAAAGAATAATTCAAGCCTTTTATATACTTTTTGGGATCTTCAAATTTAGCCAATGCGTGACACATCTCTAACACAATCCGTACACTAAAAAATATACAATATTATAATTCAATTTAATATAATAAAACAAAATTAATACATTATGATCCTACGTATCAAATATACACTATTGTTGCTAGCAAGGAAAATGGGGTTATTGTTGGAAATAAAGCTTTGAAAATCTTATTATTATTTTTCTTATTCGTTATTACATAGATTTTATAACTATATTTATAACATACTAATTAAATATGAATTTAGGAGTTATATGTTAATAATTCACTTATTTATACTTATATGGGGGCTATCTTTTTCAATATAATTTATATATTTTTTAATTATGGTCAAATTAGCTTTTAGATTTTATTATTTGGTAAACTCTATAGCCTATATATATTAGTATAGTCTAAGGCTAATTTATAGATATGACACATATGCCTATTAGCTTATTTGGTCAAATTAACTTATTTATACTTCATATTTTTAACATATGTGTCTTAAATTTAATAAATTTTGACAGCATCAGTTCTAGCTTTTAATACTTTTTTTTCTTTAAATATAATGTGCAGCACACAATTTTTAATTTTTTATAATTTAAAAAGTAAAATAAATATTTATCATTAATTTTTTTAAATAAATATTTTTTCATTATTTTTTTAAAATAAATATTTTTTCATTATTTTTTAAAAATAAATATTTCATCATTATTTTTTTAAAATTATTAAAAATAATACTGTAAAAATATATATTTTTCCACACATTCAATACTATATATTGAGTGCAGAAATTTTAACACTAGCTAGGACAAAGACTTGACAATCCGCCTTAAAATATCCAATCCACCTTAAGATTCAATATCCCAATAAAGGGCCAAAACTATGCATATAAGTCTTCGTAGACCATCCCAATAAAGGGTCTAATAAAAGGCTGTCATCTCTACAAAATAATTAAAAGTTAAAATCGTCATATATATAATTTTTGCAGATTACTATATTTTTTGATTCTTTATACTATTTTCTTCGTGTCAAATGGGTTAAATTCATATTCAGTTTGAAATGATCATTCCACCTAAACTTCTATATCCCATTAAAGGGTGTATACTATATTGTAATTAGTGAGCCGGAGATAATGCTTTGCATAAGTCTTCGTAGACCAAAGACTAGATAAACACATTAAAGAAATACAAAGACTTTAAACATGAGACTGGAAAAAAAAATAAAAAAATAAAAAAAAATAAAAAGTTTGCCATTTATAAAATAGTACTGANAGAAGAAGAAGAAGAAGAAGAAAGAAGTCTGCCATTCTCTGCAGCCCATCAATTTGTCTTCCAATATCACTTTCTCTAATTTCCTGCCTCACCAATGCTCTATTTCATTCCAACTTAAAAGTGAGTTTACGCTTATTAAGAGGCGTGAAGACAATTGAAGTAAATATACAGATATACACGTTGTTCCATATATATATATATATATATATATGTATATATTATACATATTATCACTACGCCAAAAACCTTAATCGGCGACACTAAATGAGCGACGAAGCAAAAAATTTGCGTCGCGATAAACTAACGGCGACACAAATATAGTGCGTCGCCTTTATTTGAACAAAATAGCGACGCACCCACGTCGCTAAAATGTGCGTGAAATCAGCTTCCGCGACGCACGATCGAAAACCGTCGCGAAAAATGTGGCGCGAAGCATATTCGGCGACACAAAATCGGCATGTGTCGCGAAAAATAAGCGCGCCAAATACATTTCGCGACAGGCATTCCACAAGTGTCGNCTCACTTAGGTTTTGCACTCCCTAATTATCTCTTTTTTTTTTTTTTTTTTCTTTTTTAACCTCATACTTGCTCACTTTGGTAAAAATGAAGAGGTATATGTGTGAGTTCCTCTTTATTTTTATTTTTATTTTTTAACCTCATTGGTGATGGTTTTCAGTGATGGACAGCACGGAAAAGCTATTCAATTCATCGTTCAAATTAAAACGCATATAGTTAAATTTTCTCTTGCTGTGTTTCTTCCAAGTTTTCTTTGATTAAAGTGGCCTACATATATCTTTTCTAATACCAAAATCAGCACTTTTTTTCTGTTTACATTATAGAAATTACAAATATACTCTGCCACTCCTTGTCAAATTATTTCCAATATAACCAAACATATTAGAAAAGTCGTTGGTAATTTCCTGGTTGCAAGAAGAAAGAGGCTCCAGAGTCTAGATGTAGCTTTTTTTCCTGGTTATCATTGCTACCAATTACTGTATACGTTGTAGTGACCCTGAGATAATGCTTTACACAGGTCTTCGTAGACCAAAGACTGAAAAAAAGACCACAAAGACCTTTCCATATTATCGCCTGACCAAAAAAAAAAAAAAATTAAATAAATAAATGTTTCTCATTTATAAATACTACTGAAAACACAAGGAGAACATGTGTACCTACAAAGAACCAACTGGAATAGTTGCTCACTTTGTTTGTACTCGTAAAAATGAAGAGGGATATGTATGAGTTCCTCTTGTTTTTGCTGGTTATCCTCTCATATCCATGTCTGTTCGATTCCCATTCTCTGCAGCCCATCAATTCCTCTTCCAATATTACTTTCTCTAATTTCCTGCCTCACCAATGCTCCATTTTACTTCAACTTAAAAGTGAGTTTATGCTTATTAAGAGAAGTGAAGACCATTATTATGATAACTACGATGGTTATCCAAAGATGAAATCTTGGAAGTCTGGCAGTGACTGCTGTTCAAGGTGGGATGGTGTCTCATGCGACATGGCAATTGGTGATGTAATAAACCTCGACCTCAGCGGGAGTTGGCTTCGTGGGCCTCTGCTTTCTAACAGCAGCCTTTTCAGATTGCTTCATCTTCGAAAGCTCAACCTCCCCTTCAACAACTTCACTTATTGCCCGATTCCTTCGGAGTTTGGCCAGCTTTCCAGGTTAACATATCTCAACCTCTCTGATTCTGAGTTTTCTGGGCATATTCCAATATCTCAAATTTCAAGGCTCAAAGATTTGATTTCACTTGATCTTTCTTTCAATGGATATCGCTCGTTGTATCTAAGAAGAGCAGAGCTAGGAAGGCTTACCCAAAACTTGACCAATTTAAGGCAACTTCACCTGGATGAGACCGATCTTTCTTCAGCTGAACCAATTGATCACTTGGCAAATTTATCTTCCTTGACACATCTCTCTTTAGAGGATTGCAATTTGCATGGCGAGTTTCCAAATAATATCTTCCATTTGCCCACCATACAGTTCCTCAAATTGTCAGGGAACCAACTTAGCGGTTCTCTTCCAGAATTTAATTCTAGCAGCATGCTCAGGTCATTGGATCTTTTTAGTACCTATTTCTTAGGAAAACTACCAGATTCGATTGGCAACCTTAAATCCTTGAATATTTTGATGCTCGATTTCTGTAGATTTTCTGGGATTGTTCCTTCTTCGATTGGGAATCTTACTCAACTTCGACTTCTTGTCCTTCTATATAATAGATTTAGCGGTCAAATTCCATCTTCACTAAGAAACCTTACACAATTGGAAGAATTGAGCATTTCAGGAAATCTTTTCAGTGGCAAACTCCCAACATCACTCTCACATCGTATGAAATACATTGATCTTTCGTCAAATCACCTGACAGGTTCAATTCCGTCCATTGCTGCTAACTTGACGTTCCTTTCCACTCTTGCTCTGTCATATAATTCATTCACTGGAGTCATTCCATCTTCACTTGGAAACCTTACACAATTGGAAGAATTGAGACTTTTAAATAATCTTTTCAGTGGCAAACTCCCAACATCACTCCCTCATCGTATCAGATACATTGATCTTTCATATAATTCATTCACTGGAGTTATTCCTGGTTCTTTGTTTAAATTGCCTTCTTTGACTATCTTATCTTTGAAAGACAATCAGTTTACAGGCAATCTTAGCATCCAGAACGTCTCTAATATTTCATCCCAATTAGAATCTTGTTGACCTAGCTTCAAATGACTTAAGTGACAGAGTCGATTTTGGCATATTCTTAAGGTTAAGTTCCTTTTTAAGTTTTGATCTATCAAATAACAGAGGTTTATTTCTAACAAATTTAAGTATGAAATCCACTCTCCCCAAGAAATTCCAGGAACTATCTTTATCCTCGTGCAACATTACCGAAATTCCAGAATTCCTAAAAATGCAAGATGAGCTGCAGATATTAGATCTTTCCAACAATAGTATCAGCAACCCAATACCCAATAGACCTTGCAAGTGTTGAATCTTTCTCACAACTTCATTAGCGGTTGGGAAGAAGCCCCGTCAATTCTTCCATGGAAGGCATTGAGTAACCTAGACCTGCATTCCAACATGTTGCATGGCTCACTGTTTGTTCCACCAATGTCCACATATTACTTTTCTGTATCAGAAAATAGATTGGCTGGAAGAATTGATCCCCTGTTCTGTAAATTGGGGAATCTTCGATATCTTGATTTGTCAGATAACAAATTGAACGGTACTATTCCTGAATGTTTGGGTAACTTCAATGGCTCTGCCTTATGGGTTCTAAATCTAAGAAGAAACAACTTGAGCGGCAATATGCCTAGAACATGTGGGGATAGAAACCAATTGAAAACATTGGACTTGAGCTACAACAGTTTACGTGGGAAGATTCCAAAGTCTCTAATCAAATGCAAAGAATTGCAAATTATAAATCTGGGCCACAATCAGATAACCGGCAAATTTCCTTTCATGGTACAAAGTTTATTAAACCTTCAGGTTCTCATTTTATATTCCAATAAATTTTACGGTCCAATATGGCATCCACATAGTTTTTCTGGCTTTGTGAGCTTAAGTATCATTGATCTATCTTTCAACAATTTTGCTGGAAGTTTGCCTTCAAATTATTTTCAAAATTGTACTTCAATGAAAGCTTCATACAATAAGTCACAATCAAAATACATTGATATTGATGCTTCGGATGGGCCCTACTCGGTGACTTTGGTAAATAAGGGATTAGAAATGACTTACGTTAAAATTTTGACTTTCTTCGTAAGCATTGATTTCTCAAATAATAAAATTCATGGAGAAATTCCAAAGTCAATAGGGGATATTCGAGATTTAATGGTGCTCAACTTGTCGAGTAATAGTTTTACAGGTTCTATCCCTCCATCTTTAGGGAATCTAATTGAGCTTGAATCCTTGGATCTCTCAAAAAATAAGTTTTCTAGTGAAATACCTCAGCAGTTAACTAGTCTCACATTCCTTGAATATTTGAACTTGTCTGAAAATGAACTTGTGGGTCCAATACCTCAGGCCAGACAAATTGGGACATTTTCAATATCTTCTTTCGAGGGAAATTGGAGATTATGTGGTCCTCCATTGTCAAAAAGTTGTGAAACTCCTTTACCACCTCCTCATCCCAGTGAGAAATCAAATGATTCTATATTATTTGATTTTGGTTGGGAAGGTGTTGCGATAGGATATGGATGCGGATTCATTATTGGATTGATGATCGAATATATCGTCTCGTCGAGGTGCCCACATTTGGTGTTCAAGATTTTTCGTGTCATCCCACCAGGGTACTAAGATGAGCAAATTAATTGCTGAAAGCACTTCAAGTATATAGCTTGGAGTCCTCTGGCTAAAGTAAGTGATATAAATTTGAATATGAATACATTTAATCTTATTTGATGAAAATTTGACAAATTTATTCCTATGTGATGTAAATTTGTATATAACTTGTTTTGGCTTAGATTATTGATGCAGCGAAGAAGCAAAGAAGCCTAGAGCTTGAAGATAGTGTCGTTTATAAGTTACCGTTAATTGCTCAATAGTTTGTGCTTTTAAATTATGCTTTGTTTGGTTTAACAAGTAATAGTTAGTTTTATTTTTGTCATGGTTTTTTACTTTCTTTCTTCTCAAAGAAAGCAGACTTTTGTTGCTGCCATTTCTGTTTTCCCGAATGCTTGTAAGCTATGTTAGATTAATAAAAAGTTGAAGTTTCCTCTTCTATTGAGTGCAATATACAACAGTAAAGTCGGTGCCAAGCAAACTTCACATACTTTGAAGATGAATGAGAGGTAGTTTATATTCCTGACAGGGGCTGAGAATTTGGAATATTGGTGAAGTGAATTGGAAAAGCTCTTTATGGCCTTCAATTTACTAAAGTTGAAGTAGATAATAAAGCTCATATGCTGGTTGGACATCTTTTTAAGGTCAGATTTTGACTTTTCTATAGGGATGAATATCAGTATTATTACACCTTTCTTTATGTTCAAAAGAATTTGCAAATTAATATTAATTGCAGTATACCAATATCAGAGCATCCTCATTTTGTTATAAGCTCATTAAGTAAAATTAGCTAGTCAGTTATTATTTTCATATTACTTTGGTTAATTTTGGGCAAATTCAGTCCTTGCATATTTACATAACATAACGATTATTTCTTAGGATAAACTGTATAACATTTTTGACACTATGTTTAATCCCAAATTTAGAGTTGCATCTTATAAAGAGAATGTAGCTTAAATCCACAACATCATTTATTTTAGTACTCAAAATTTCTTTGACCTTTTCGTACTAGAACTCATTTTTGTATCAACCCCTTGAGCTCTTGTCATTTTTGTATCAACATCATTCATTTTTGTATTCGTTTTTAATATTTCAGGAACTTCATAAGCAACGCTCAGAATTAAAAAAAAGAAATCGGTACAATCATCGATTATCCTGTATTGGATTTGCACGGGCGGAGTACAGTGAGGTGAGTGAAAATTTTTATTAAACTGTTTTAATTTAATTTCGTGATTTTAGTGTTTTTAGATATTTAAATTAACTGTTTTAATTTAATTTAAAA